>JAHBBA010001041.1:0-18777 GCA_018806925.1 Skeletonema costatum | reverse complement strand
GTGACTATATTATGATGTTAGTCAAATCGCTATCTAAGTACTTCTAATTAAACTTCGTTGCTGATTTAACTTTCCTGGGAGCTATCTCCAATTGCTTCCTTCGAACTATCTCCAACCGCCTTGGTCAGCGTTGACAGCCCCTCCTTCATCGCAGAGGGCCATGCAACAACCTTCTCCAAAAACTCCCCATCTGCATACTTGACCCTTTGACGGTCCGGAATTTCCAAAAACTTTTTCCTCGCCGCATCTTCATCACCTTTGGCCAACAATAGCACTGCATAAGCGGCACGAACTTTCTGGTGCCTCGGGGACGCGGTTTTTCAACTCGTTTTCATTAGATCCATGGCGCCATTGGATATCGTTCAGTTGATCACCTTGGCGCATAGGAGCTTCGTAGACCAGAAGGGACTAACTTCAGTTGCCGTATCATGGACGATGGCAGTTGTGTAGGATTTATCCGATTGTGCGTTATTAGAACGAGTTTGAAGTTCTTGGGCCCTCTGCCACGTTTTTGTAATATGGACTGGCATCGGGCCGTTCGATTTCCAGCGTCTTCGCTTTTTGTACAATCCCCAGTGCCAGAGCGTCCGTTGATCTATGCCATACTGTTTCAATCGCACCGATCCAGCGGTTTGAGTAGTAGTGAGGTCTAGTCATAAATCATCAACAACGCAGTAATTCCAAATGATTTCCTCCGCTTCCCTTCAAGGTTTTCTTCAGCACACATATAATCGCTTTTGAGATGACCGTTTGATCGGCATCATTTAGTGGGCCGGGCAACTAGGTGTGTTGCTCCACAAATTGCGGCCCATCCCGTAGCATACATCTGGCGTGAGATTTTGTGCACTTTAATGTACAATCTTTAGCAGGCTATAATATTTCCTGTGCCTCAAGTGCTCTCGTTCCCTCGTTTTTACATGAGCTTTTTTGGTAGCAACCGGGATGCGAACACTTGACTGTGATGGGAAGTTGCAGCATATACAGCAGCAATCTCTGCAAGTGGCTGCTGTTAACATTTGATGGATTGCTTCCAAGCCCAAGTTATACGCTAGATTTTGATGAAATATCTAAATTCGGTCTCAATAATGGTTTTGACAAATCTCATGGCAGGGGAAATCATAAATGACTGTTTGTCGTCTAGTGTGCGTACAACTCTTGTGTGGTTTGTGTGTTTTGCCCGAGAGTCTATGCAATGTCTTGGGCCCCAGCGATGCGTTTCCACGAACGCAGCTACTTGAGCTGATTGGATAACAGCGAACAAGGCTGTTGTTGCTGCAGCGACTTTTCGCCATTAGCTACGAGCAGGAGCAGTTGCCTTCGAAGTGAGTACATTGAAGGTTGCGGGTGTTCACTTTCCACACACTTGCAACTTCCAACTCCTTTTTTTTATTTTTGTGCTTTGCCCTACAAAAAAACGGGCGGAACGGTTTGGGTATCTTTCTTCGGCGCGAAAGTGCAACAACACAATCTTTCTGGCGGAGACGAAGTGCAACACCCACCAGCCGGCGTGGCGCGCTGGCTCTCGCCAAACCCAAACCGCTTCACAAAAGCAGTGCTTGCTTTGTCTCCATGTCGGCCGCCTCTCCACACTGAAGTAGAGAGTCGTCTTCGTCTTCCGTTCTAGCCAAGCAACCCTTCACCATGCCGTCTGGAAGTTCGTCGGTAGCGACGGACGCGACCAAGAAAAAGAAGAAGAAGAAGAATGTCATCAAAAGTATTGCAAAAGGCATGTCCTTCAAAAAGAAGAAAAAGTTCGTGGACGATGATACTGTAGTTGGTGTAGCTGTTGAACCCAAGGGGGCGAGTACCAATAAAGCTGCCACTGCACGGCCCGCCGCCTCTCCAGCAGCAAAACCGATCCAAGTTGTCTTGCTACTAATGGATCCCAACTCTCGCAGATTTGAGTTGCTTCAACTCGAATTTGACTCCAATAAAGCTCTTGTGTCCGATGTCGTACGTCAAGTGCAATCATCGGCCACAGAAGATACGCTGCGGAATTTATCGTATGGGGGTGTATGTGATCAAGATGGGACTGAGATGATTCAGAGTTTGAAGCTGTCCAACTTTTGCATGGGGAATGAAATTGTCATGGCCATTCCGAAGGGGATGAATGGTAAGGCTACGTTGCAATTGGCGCAGCCTATTTTAAGTGATCCAAAGGTGGCTGATATGGTAAGTTGTTATTTTTGGTTCCAGCAAATCATGTATTTCATATCATGTCGTTCTTATTCCAATGTCTTTGCCATAATTAGCTACGTCCGTGCGGAGTTAAGATCAAACGAATTAGCAAACCAGAAAAGAAAATGGAAAAGATTGCCGAAGAGGATAGCAACGAAACGAAGAAGGTGACACCACCACCTACCCCAAAACAACCCGTTGTATCAAAGAGTAAATCTACGTCAAAGACACCAACCATCTTTGGAATTGGCATCATGACACTCCTCTTCTTCACCATCCTACGTCACATTCGTGTTACGAAAAAGATAGAATCTGGTGACGTGCTTCTTCCTGGCCAGTGGAAGAGTCAATGTGGAATTTGGGATGTTCTTCCAGAGAAATTATCAGAGAAATACTGCAACACTAAATCATCATCCACGTTGGAAATGGGGAGGGATGGTACTCTGAGGTATTTCACAAAAAGTGGTGAGGATGGTGAAAAGAGTGAAAGTTGGATTCTGTCTGGGAATAATGCTGCTCAATGTGCAGAATCTGAATGCGTGAATAGTGATGACGCAGATATATCTTCGGCAACCTTTGTTAGTGATGGTGGCTCTTGGTACGTTGACTTGGATGACAAGCGTACTGCGTTGGGTAAAGATGTGGTGCAGGATTTCATGTCGGTGTAGTTCATATCAAACTCAAGTCGAGAAGCAATCAACCAACAGCAACAATAATGATGTTTGGTTTTTATTTTTTGGAATTTTTGTTTGTCATATAAGAAATCGCAATAACAAGTAGTAATGCTGATGAGAGAGTGTTAGGATGAAGAACAGTTCTTGTCTTGCTCTCGTCGTTCTTCACGCAAAGTCTTTTCGAAACGTTGTAGAGCTAAAGAAAAGCCAATGTTTGGCTGTGCGACTGATCTAACTCTCTGCACTTGTTGCAGCGCATCTTCGAATGACTTGAACCTGGATTCATGGCGTGATAACAAGTATGCGATTACTATGGATACAGATCGGCTTGCGCCTCTTGCGCAATGCACTAGACATATTATTTGCTGATTGACATCATTGTTGCTGCCATCATTGCCACTGCTGCTTGTAGTGTGGCAACCTAAAGCATCATCAATAAGCATCAGCACATGCGGTAGCACTGGCAACAAATCTGTTTCTGCCAAATCTTTCAGCTCTATAATCTCATGTCTTATCCGAATTGTATGGCTGTTTGCATCATTACGTGTTGCTAATAGTTTGAGGCGGTTCTGCTCCAGTATATCTGAAACTAGCCGAATCAAATTCGGATTGGATAGTACCGAGATGATTGTTAGGTGCGTCTCCTTGTTACTATTCTCTTGCAGTTGGAGCATTTTGGAGACTGACATTAGATTGCCGACCCACAAGCCGGGGATGACTTCGCCCAGCTGAGTCAATGATTGGATGTCATGAGAAGCTTGTATGTGTAGGGATGAGAGATGATGAAAGCTAGAGCTTTAGTCAGCGGTAGAAAGGCTACCCGGAGCCTTTGAAACCTCGCGAAGAAGATGCACCGAACTAGCATCTATTGCTCGAGCAAGAAGCGTCTCCATCAATTCATGATGTCATGTTTGTTTCCAAGTGATCGGTTTTGACTCGACTTGATTCCTACGCAAATATCGCATCATCATAAATTAAGCACCATGTCAACCCACCAAACAATTGAGGTCGAGCTTGGTTGCTCCAGAATCAAGGTTGGATTTGCAGGAGAGCCCAAGCCTCGCCGTGTACTCAGCAGTGGCGATGGGGGAAGCCTTGGAATAGACGATGGCATGTGTACATCGTCATGTACTGGAATCATTTTTACAGTTATCTGTCGTCGTCATCTGATGCCGTTATTGGTGGTGACAATAATTGCGCACAGCAAAGCAACCAGTAGTTACGACTGGGAAAAGACGCTTTAATCCCCTATTTTCATATATTTTGACCTCGATTCTGTTCAATTCAGCGACCGTCTCGTCATCGTATTCTGGTTTGAGGAATGATATCTTTCCTCCTCGACATTTACGGGAGGCGCTACTTCGAGTGCTACTTGATTATTTGAATTTGGGATCAGTTTTAGCTGGTGGAATGGGGGGAGGTTTTGGAAGCGTGCAATACTTACTCGAGGGTATGAATCTGTCTAGTAACCGTTGATGAGACAACAACCCAAGGCATCTCTGGTGGTTGACATTGGAACGAATGAGGCCCGTGTTGCAGTGTTGGTACCAGGTTCTTTGTTCTTGGTGGAGACATATCAAGCAATACCTGCTGGATATCAGGCTTTCTTACGCAAAGTGTTTGGCATTGTACCAAGAGGCAAATGAAAAACTGGACAACAAATGCCACTGTGGAAGATGCAAATGTAATTGTTTCAGGCGTGGATGTCTGCTCCGAACACCGATATATCAACAGCAGCAACAACCATTTCTGTCGAATTACCGACACTGATGAAGCGATTCAAACGATCCATCCGAAGCATCAACAGTATCGAGTACAATACAAGTATCAGTTGAGCCACTGCTGGAGGCCTTTCACCAAGTTTATTTAGACTATACTCAGTCAACAAGTTTGGTATATGCTATATCTCAATAGTGTATTGGCTTCGCCAATTGACTTTAGAAAGGTTGCGCTGCAGAATATTATACTGCTTGGTGGTGGCAGTGTTGCATTGCGTTCTTTTGGTAAAGGACTGAAAATGGAAGTAGAAACTGCAATCAAATCAGCGTGTGGTGTTTCGTTAGGTGATGATACACTAGCAATGGAGGAAGAGAAGAAAGATGATGGAATGGAGGTATCGTCAATCGCACAAGGCCGTTTTCAAAGTTTGAAAGCGGCTGTGGAGAGAAGTGATGGTCAAGAAGGAGGTGTTCAAGTTAAGTATCCTGATCCATTCGCAGCAGATGTAGCACATTGGATAGGAGCAAGTGTGATGGGGAAATTGCGACTGAGCAATGAGGATTGGATTTCTGCAAGTTCCAGTGCTGTCAGTGCTAGAGGGGAAAGACTGCGCAGGTAGTCGACACAACTCTTTTGTAACTTTGTGTTGTAGAATGAAGGCACTACTCAAATATTACTTTCGAATCTTCTCTATCAAATTCATCACGCAATAATTTGTCTGCATCAATGTACTTGTACACTCTACTTTTTCCAGCACCATTTGGATCATTGGATGTGGACGATGAATAGTCACTTAGTATGTCGCCTCCTGATATCCACAATGTTAGTAGAAAGAAGAGGATAACAGAAACTTGAAGCACATCAAGGTAGTTTCCATTCTTTATTCTTTCGCGAATTAGTGAGGATTGCTCGGAGAGTTGATTTTTTCTGATCGACGTTGCTGTACCCTGTAGGATCGTCATTCTCTACATTGTTAGCTGATATAATTATATGTGTCTGGTAATGAACTGGGCATCGATGCATCGTCGTTGGAGCAAATGCAGCAACAGATAAACAGTAGAGCAATAGAACAGCTGCGTAGATTGACCTCATCGTTTTACCGCACCACCAGAAAACACCACCAGCTGAACTTCGGCTTGCACTTGCGAGGGGCAAGCTAGGCATAAGCACGCGACGCACTTGTTGTTACCACAAGGTCTTGCGATGCTTGCATCTGATCAGAGCTTCACAAAAATGTGGCGCGTTGTTAGCGACGATGGATATTAGCGAGCTCAGCTTCCGCTACCTATGAATTTTTTTGGCGCCTGTCTGAACGGACGGACATCGTAAAAATAAAATATTCTTTCTCATTTATGTTACTGATCCCTTTTCTTTCAATTTCCCGCTCCTCCAGAAGTTGAAGGTAGGTATCAAATTGTCAACACCTCAACCTCAAGTGGAATCTAGAGGTGTTGCCAGGATTTCCGTTGCTCAAAGAATTGCTTGCTCACATAGTCAAGGCTTGACAGGCAATATCCTGTTTAAGAGTACTAAAAAAATACTCTTGAAGAGGTGAAGATTAGTTATTGCCCTAATGTTGAGGGAGACTTCATGGATTTAGCTGACTATCTAAATTTGGTCGAGCTAGACATGTACCATACTTCTATATAAATAGGCAATGGGCTAACCCTTTTGCCTATTGATTTCCATCATCTCGGACACATTGCAACATCATGTTTTCCTGTGTGACTGCAAACATAACTCACGCCTTACCATTAAGCACTTTGCCCATATCAATAGTAGTGTTAACCCCTACAGAACTGACAAAGTGCTGGTCGTGAGAAACCAGCAACACAGGACCCTTGAAATTGTTCACTGCATATGCCAAAGCAGGAAGATGACGAAAGTTAATGTGATTGGTTGGCTCATCCATGATAAGGATAGATGGTTCCTGTAGACAAAGACAGGCCAAAGATAACAACCCCTTCTGTCCCTCTGACAGTGTAACCACTTTTTGTCTCATAATGCGATTTCCAAGGAAAAATCTTCCGGCAGTCTTACGAATCTGCTCATTGGTGTGACGATGACTGGACACCTCTTCTAAACATTGTAAAGGTGTTGAATCAAAGTCAAGGTTAGAGAAATCTTGCCGGTAGTAACCAATATCAGCTTCATCATCTATCATAACTCCAGGAGCAGAGCGGTCAACGATCATCTCCAAAAAAGTTGTCTTGCCCACACCATTAGGGCCCGTCACTTGAACCCTTGATCCTCTTCCCAAATCTACAGGTTCGGACATTTTCGCTGATCGGTTGTAGGCGCTAACCTGCTCTATACGCATCATCTTCCCCGATGGTGAGCCCGACGGCGCAGAAAAGGGCACTGTAAATTCAGAGAGAGTATAATCCTCTCGTCGCACATCCTGCATCTGGTCTTCTATTTCAGCTGCTAACCCTCGCATAGTCTTTGCTACTTTCCGTAGGCCACCACCCTTACCGGCAAATTTGTTAGCTTGGTCCTTCTTGGCCTGAGCTTTTTTCTTCAGTTGAGCATTGACGGCATTCTCTTTTTTGATCCTCTTCCGAATTTCCTCCTTGACAAACCAATAGTCACCCCAGTATGTTTCAACCTTCTTGCTGAACATGTCTAAGTAGAGTACCTGGTCAGTGAAGGCATTGAGAAAATCTTCATCGTGGCTGATCACCACACATGTCTTATCTGTCATTTGTATCAGGCTTTGAAGATGATATAAACCGTCTGCGTCCAAGTTATTCGTTGGCTCGTCCATCAATAATATTGTTGGATCCTGTATCAATGCAGCAGCGAGCAATAGTCTAGCCTGTTGACCTCCACTAAACGATTTCACAATTCTATCTCCCGGAGCTTCCAGTACCACATCTCGCAAAGCCTTGGCCATTTTAGTCTCAATCTCGTGGTCTAACAATGATTCATCATTGAGTTGGGTAGAAAAAAACTCCTTCACGGTCATGTCTCTACTTGCTGTTGGCATTGTCTGCTGTGCACAGGCAACAGTCTGCCCTGGACCTATAATACATTGCCCTTCATCAGGATAGAGGTTCTTACTTAATAGTTTGATAATTGTTGATTTGCCTGAACCATTCTGCCCCATAATAGTAACCTTTGACCCTGCTTCAATCGAGAAATCCACATTCTCCAAAAGGTTGGTATTAGCGTGACCGAAGGAGAGATTCTTAAAACTAGCAATGGTCCCAGAGGAGGCAGCCCGAGCAAATGACGGCGGTCGGCCGTAGCTAGTCGGCGTGTTAGTTGTCCGTTCCCATGATGGTGCAAGTGATAATGCGCCGCTCCATTTCCTAGCCTCTCGACAAGCTCGAGCAAGGCAATTGGGCGGCCGGACAGCGCGAGGAGATACCAGTGAGAACATAATCAGAAGTTAAATGCTCTAGAAGAATGGCTGGCTGTGATGGTCTTGTGGTAATGGGAGGACCGACTCGCTTAGCTCATGCTTGCATCTGATCAGCAGCTTCACAAAAATGTGGCGCGTTGTTAGCGACGATGGTTATTAGCGAGCATGATTGCACTGACTCATTCATGCAAAAAAAGTGTTCCTCTCATCATCTATCTCCACAAAAAAAGATGAGGTCGATTGCCTCAATAGCCGCTCTTTCCGCCCTTGTGGCGTCGACAGCAAGCGCCTTCACTACACCGCTCCGTACTCCAGTATCAGTGCGAGCATACAGCAGCAGCAGCGATGAGGGCACAACTGTGTGTGACATTCCCGAAGAATTTGTAAATACACCAACCCTGTCGAATGCTGCTCCCATTAGATCTGGGGTTGTAACCAACGCGGAAGGAGACTTCGTTAGAATAGATGACGCCATTAAGGGTAGCAATCCACATGTCGTCATCTTCTTGCGTCATATGGGATGACCTTACTGCTGGAGCTACGCCAAGGAATGGTGTGCTTCCAGCGACGAGTTGGAGGAAATGGGTATCGGTGGTCCAATCTTTGTGTCTATTGGAGATGCTGTGAAACTCAATACATTCTTAGATGCTAATCCATGGATGCCACGATCACAAATGTTTGTTGATGACTACAGTTTCGACACTTACAAAGCGGTTGGCTTTGGTAGATTTGATGAAGTGGATAAGGAATCGGATGCAATCAAGAACTTTAAGATGACTGCACCTGAGTTAGGTTTCAAAGAGTGGATGAATTACTTTGGAGTTGTAAACAAGGTATCACCTATACCAAAAGATATGAAGTTTGGAGAATTTCCTGAAGGAGTGTTGCGTACAGGCGGAACATTTGTTGTGCAAGGAGACGATGTTGTTTACCAGTGGACTGATACCATTCCTGGTAATCACCCAGTGATTGAGGATGTCGTGACGATTGCAAAGAATGCTGCCAAGACACCCGCTGGAAAGAAGGGAAGCTGGTTTTAGATTAAGTTGCCTGTGTCAATGACTCTGCTGAAAAGTGTTTCTCTAGACGTGAATGACGCTGTTTCAACTAGATGGCCTTTGTCGTCTCATTGTTGCAGCTGATGTACTGTCAGAGAATCGTTTCGCAGGATTATGTCGCATTGCATCTATTACGTAAGTTTTAGGTAAACTAGGGACCAATCATTAGGCATGATTTCTTATTGCATGCCAACATCTTCGTTCAAACTCTTACGAAGATAAAGTAAAGGAACTCCTTCCACCAAATATAATCCACGATTTGCCATACTGGGACCCATCCATTCATAACCAACCCGGTTATTTCCCCTGTCAGGAACAGCTTCATAGCCTAAACTCCAATAGAGCCCTCTCGCGACTTTGCCTGACACTTCATCTGCATCCACGTGCAATCTTATATCGTCACAACCCCATCTTCGTGCGATACCTTCCAGTGCTGCCATTAGCACTCGACTATATCCCAATCCTCGACGACATTTCCACGTGAGGACATTTGACACATATCCTTTGGGCACCTTGCGCTCATCCTCTTTATCATTTGTTGCTCCTCCGTTACTGGGAATGAAACGACTTATAATATCCTTTGCAAAGTATGGTAACACAAATGGTGGAGCGTTGCGTGTTGGATCGGGAGGTTGCCAACTCAACTCGGCAATTCCTACTATTTGTTCTGTATACGACACTGTTGTTGCTGCATCATCGCTGTTGTTATTGGTCACTGGAGTAACTTCTACTAGACAAACTACGTTATGATCTGGTGGTACATTTGCACTGTAGCCCTTCTTCCGTCGTTCAACACGCTGGTCTAACCCAACCAATACTGTAAATGAAAACAAAAAGTTTTCTATCCAAGTGGCAACTTCATCACCGAGTTTGGAACCAGTTGATGTTGGTGCTTCATATGCACCAAACTCTCTGACGACTTCAGGTAGCACAGATTTGATATCTTCCGCTTCTAAATGACGAAGCAGCAGTCTGGAAGTAGCAGCTTGATTTTCAGTGTTAGTGTCACTGATGCGTGTAGATCGTGATGCTGTCAGATCAATTGTATATGGCAATTGGAGTGGATCGTTAAAATCTTCTTCTTCTTCGCTAAATCCAAATCCGCGGCTTAGATAATATAACTCCTCCTCAGGTATCCGAGACCTCGATTGTTGTTGTTGAAGACTGCGCTGTTGATTGTTCAATCGTTGCTTGAGATCAAATAGAAATACACGTGTTGTAGTAGTTGCAGCTGCTGATGATGACCGAAATGTACTGCCATCAAGATGTATTGGAGGAGCGAATGCGTGACAGCAGCAGGATGATGATGACGTTATTATTATTGCACACGATGTGGCTGCTGTCAGTGCCGTCCAGCGTTTCATCTTGGCCTTCGTATTGCCTCGTGTAGACTCCTCCTGCCCTCCTAACGGCGTCGTTGGAACCAACTTGGAACTGGACAAGGGACCATACTTGGAACTTTCAGGATAGGTTCATGCGTCATAAAAAAATAGGCGCAAAGTTGTGAGTGGATCTAATGTACCTACACAGGTACTCTACCAATATGCTACGGCGGAAACAGTACAAAAAATCACCGCAAGAGCAAAAGAATTCGACGAAAGCAACCATCCATCAAAAACAAAAACGAGACAAAAGCACAAGTACGCCGTGAAGAGGATTCCATGGCCACCTATGGTACCACCTCTCAACAGAATAATGAAATTGCGAAATATGATACTGTCGTCTTGTTGGAAGGCGCAGCTACTGATTTCTGTCGTCGTCGCATTCGCCGCTCCTATCAGCCATGTCGATGCGTTTGGCAACTTCCGAACTGCATCGCACATTAGATGGAAAAATGATCATAGTCGGCTGAGAAATCGGATACACGTGGTGCTATTTCAAGATTCCTCGCAACACAAATCAGCACGGTATAATGGTGATATGATAGACGATGATGATACTACAGAAGTCAACAATGAATTCAGTACGAGTGAGCCACAGATGAATTTTTTTGATATCATTCGAATGTTACGTGCAAATCCACATCAATGCACAACACCAATAGAAACGGCTTCCGATGTGCTACACCTCATGAGTCATTCCGTCTCTCCTTCAGCTTCCAATACCACACCAGTATCATCCATAGAAGAAATAGTGAAAAGCACTAGTCCAAATATTGCAGCGGCCGCACTGCGTAGGCTAGTCTCGACACCATTCATACCCCTCACATTTTCCACCACCAAGAAATTCTCACAGTATTTGTACAAAAATCAATGGTCCAATCCAAAGAATGAGGTGGAGGAAAAGGAACGACAATTGTATGGGCAACTGATACAACTTTTATTGAGGAAATTGAGTACTGCAGTAGATGGGCAGTTACAAGCTTTGATGGAATCAACTAACAACAATCATGATCAGTCATCACCACCACCAAAACTGTTGCCAAAAAAGGAGACTTGGCATCAACCTCCTTCTTCGCCAACGAAGGAGAACAATATGCGGTTAAATTGGTATGCAATGGCAGACTTGTTATCGTCTCTCTCTGTACTGCGCAATATACCACAAAACAAAAGTCGCAGTTCTTCTCCTCGAAATGGATATCTCCAAGTGTTGATGCGTGTGAAAGAAGAGGAAGATGGCAATAATGGCATCGCTGCAACAATAACGAGTTTGTTTCATGATACTATTCAGTGTCTCGCTTGGGATAATAAGGTCACATCGTCGTTCATTCGGTGTATAGGATCACGAAGGCTTATACGGGATTTATTGCATCCACTTGTGATTGCTGCTACACAGCAACAAAGAGAGAGTGAAGAAGTGTCAAGATGGGACGAAAGCAATTTCGATGACGACAATAATACGGATGATGATTATCCACTCAATAGCGAGAAAAACTTGCATCACCTAATGGCTGTCGCATCAGAATACCTCGGGTCGCCATCATCACTTGCCAAAGTCTCTGCTGCAGATCTATCCATCGCCCTGTGGTCTTTGACTCAAATCTACCAACCGTCACGATCTCATCATCAGAAACTGCAATCGTATCGATCTTTCATTAAGGCTTGTATGAAACGACTTCGCAAACGATCTGTAATCTCCCCTGCTAGAGGGTGTGACATTACTTTGGCTATTCGGTCGGTTGAACGACTTTTAGGATTGTTGGATAGAGAAGATGATGATAATGATGATGAGAGTCCCTTACAACCGTTCCAGGATATCTTGTCGTTGCCTCTTAAGCTTCCTGGGGAAGAAGACATGCTTGATTCGTACATACCGTCGCTGCAAACCAATACATACGGAACATTACCACCACCAACTACCGCACAAAATGATGGTTTGGCAGTAGCAGATGATTTAAGATCTGAAGCTGTGACAATGTTTCACACACTCGTCAACGAGCTTCTATTTCAACCTCCTGGAGGCAATGCACAGATAAAACTCAGATCTCTTTCACTGCAGCAGGTGGCAGATATTTTACAAACAGCAGTAGCACTCAACGTTTCACGCGATGATCTGCAAACTGCAACAATCGAGGTACTGGACTATCTCATGTCAGATCCCTTCGTTTTGGACCAAACTTATAGTTGCAGGGATATTTCACGAACTCTGTTGTCACTTCAACGTCTCCGAGTAGGAACTGGGATATACAACCTTGATTTGGAGAAAAGTGGTGTGCAACGTTTAGGAGCAAGGTTCTTGGAAATCGTTGATAGGCAAAGTAAAGGGCGCACAAGGGGCAAGTGTGATCCAAAGACGCTTACAACAGTTGTGAGATCCGGGGTGTTGATGTTTCCGCGTTCCGAGTCAAAGTCAATACTCAACGCAGCGTCAATATTGATACGGGATGATACCATTCCTGTTGATGTCTCTGATCACAATGATGTTATCTTTGTAGATTATGGTGTCACTGTCCCATTTCTTGAACGTTGCAATGATTATGAGCTCAGTTGGCTACTGTGGACATTTGCAATTTCACGAAATTTTGACAAAAATGTGTTTATTGCCTTGACCGATCAAATTTTAGAGAACATCAGTGATGACAGCTTCACGGCTAGCTCGGCTAGTAGGGTAATGTGGTCAACATCTGTGTTGTTGTCAATGGATGAGGCCGGTGACCAACATGATGGACGTCATATTGATCTGTTTCATCAATTATCTCCCATACTTCTGTCTTCTCATCTGTCCCCAACAGATTTGTCCTGTGCAATGTACGCGATTGCAAAGACTAATTATGTTTTCGGTAAGTCTCAACCTTAAGTATGCAGTGAATTCTCTTCTTATAATATGTCTTACTCACAACTTCATGTGTCTTACAGACAGAGGTGTCTTCGACTTTCTTGCAGAAGAACTTGCTTTTGATGAATCACTAGAACATGCTAACACGCGTTTGATTTCTCAAGCTGTTTGGGCGTGTGGCAAAATGGCTGAGTTTGAGGATCCAATAATGTCTTCGACAGAGAGTCTTGTAGCATCTCAGGAGGATGCAGCTCCAAATCAACCTCCGTACCTGAACAACGTTTACAAGATGTTGACATTTCTTATAAGGAATAAAGCTCACATGACACCGAAGCATGTTGCCGAAACTATCTGGGCTGCTTTTGGCCGCTTGTCAATTTCAGATCAGTATTATTTGGAGGAATTGAGTGGCATAGCTGCAAGAGTTGCTCCTCAATGCAACTCCCGAGAGATAGCAAACATTGTTTGGGGTCTCAGCAAGGTGGATTACGCTGATGATCCACAATTGATTTCCACTCTCGTTCGTGTCATCACAAACTCTAACCTCTCGCAAAAATGCACTTCTCAAGAGGCTGCGAACTGTATATATGCTCTTGGACGGCTTGGTGTTCGTGATCAAGAGTTGTTCTCGGCATTGAGTTCGATCATCAAGAATCAAATTCATGACGCAAACTCTCAGGCCATAGCCAATTCTTTATGGGGGCACGACGTGGTTGGTCTCCCAGCTCCTCCAGAGCTGTTGTCCGTCTGGGCTCGTGATACATTGGGTATGGACACATACTCAGCAAAGTATGATTAGTAAGCTAAGAATCGCTAGCTATAGTGTTATTTGTCCGGCAATAGTGCACAACTCGTCGTAGAAAGAAGTAAAGTTGTTTGCACTCGTCTTAGCGAGGTCGTCCGTCTCAATCACTCTCGCAAACTTTGCCAAAATCTCTTTAGGAGGGTCGGATAGAGCTGGAGTTGCCTTGAACAGAATCTCCTCAGCTACCTCCCACATTAGACTCTTTTGTACACTTTTCGATAAATTTGGAAGATGCTGAATTAAAGAAGATATTTTCCATTCCATCGAAGACAAGTCTTTGAGCAATTCGCTTCTGACTCGTGGAAGATGCCTATCTCTGTTAGACTTCAGATGATTTACGCGCAGTCTTTGAGGTGCATTTTCGAAATCACAATCCTCTGGCATTGTAACAACTGCAGCGGGGACGTTTGTCAAGTACTTCCCTTTTGGCAAAGAAAGTTCAAAGCAATCCCTATCAAATTGATCTTTCGTAATGGACAAAATCGTCGACAACCCTTTGTAAGGTGGTCTAGGATCATTTTGATCCATCCACCTATGTTGCAGAATGAAGAGATGTTGAGAGACAAAGGCGACACAAAAATCTACAACGACGACATAGATAATTTGAAACAGATGCATAAAAATGAACATGAGACTTACCCATGAACGAATACAACCATACCTTCTTGGAATATGCTACTCTCATTACCTTCGGATGGACTGTCGTCTTCTTGATTCTTTGTTAATTCAAGCAGCCTTCTCTCGCACAGCTTAGACATCCAATGAATACGCCTACGAGCTACATACTGTCGTGCCAACACATCCGTGTCTGTGCCAATTGGTACTTGAGATGTTGCTCCAATGACACCACCCAAGACTCTCTCTGAAATGAAATTAACCAGCATTCGTATCTCCTCTTCAGAGCAAGACATAATGGTTGCCTCCGTCGGTAAGCGTTCTTTTTGATTACGGAGGACGCGACTGACATCATCATCATCCCCTTTGACGCCATCGTGGATATTGACCAAGCCATAGCCTCGCCTCTCACTAATATCTTCATACTTTTCTCTGTAGTTAATGAGTAGCTCGCGCGTTTCCCCTGCTTCCATCGGCCGATCGATATAAATGTAGTACGACACTGAACGGCAGGTCTCAAGAGAGCATACATTCTCAACGAGGTTGGTGGCATGCCCACATTCATTTACGTACATCGCGGTGTTTGCTCTCGCACTAGCATGAGGCGAACCTGTAGTGTCATCGGTGAAGTCGACAACTTGATTTTGACCGTTGAGTTTTTCTGCTACATCAAATCTCCAGCTAGCCGGCTCGTGAGCAAAGAGGAAGTCTTTCATGCCAAAAATGAATTCCGTCTTCCTGTCAGCTTTTACGACGGGTGCATATCGATCGAGTTCTATCAAGGCACAACCAACATGCATACTGCTAAAGGTGATATTGCTGTCAGGTTCAACAAAATCGTCCAGTGTATACTCATTCCAAATTCCTACGCTATCGTCCTTCTCCATTTCATAATGATGCTCGTCACCATGTATGTTTGTCCCTTTGAGAGTGACAGTAGCACCACTGAATGCAAAAAGTGCCTCTCGAGGATTCCTTGTGACTGGAGTACGATGGCTCTTCGCAGAATTTCTTGATTTGATTTGACTGTCCTTTTTTAGCTCCTTAGCGCCCCTTGTATATTCAATTAGGTGTATCAGTATATCAATTAGATGGAACAAGCGAACGAGTGGGCAGATTTTTTGAAGAGGCAAGTTACTTACTTGAAAGTTAGGAAGGCTCCCTTTCCCGAATCTATATGTTTGATTCTGAAATACTGACCAAAAATTCGTACAAAACTTTGTTTTGATCATCGTATACAATGAGAGTTTTCTTTGGTAGACCATTGTTGTTTTTATCGATGGTAGTCTTGCAGAGATTGCTAGCACTGAGCATTACGCCTTTTGGCAATTTACTCAAGTCAAGCCTCGTCGTTTGTGAAGAACTGACAACATGTGACACGCCGCTAAGCACTAGAGACGCCCCATGACGTAATCGCTTCATTTGTTTGTTTGCGTCAACATGAGATATGTCCTTTCCTTTTGCATGTAAGAAGGCAGTGTATTGTCGAGTCAAAAGGGATGGATCTATAAGTGAGAGCTCTTGATCAGTCGAGATCCCTTCCTGTTCAAAGAATAAATAGTCAACGTAGGACAGAGGAGTCTCAATTGTTGGTCTTAGTGTCTGCTCGTCCTCAGAGGACAGAAGTGCTTGTCTTTCAGAGATGGTGGCACACGAATCGGATGCCTCCGTGTCCATCGTCGTTGCAGAAGACTCGGTACTATCCACAGCTTCACGTGAACGCAATACCCAAGAATATAGCATACCTTCGCATATACATTCTATCTCTCGTAAAGACCGGCCATCAAATTGAGAAGCCATTATCCCACTCAATGTTTGTTTAATATTTGGACCAGCATTGATTAGTTGGGTTGCTGTTTCAATGCCACAGTGGTCGCGGAGTATCCTTACTTCTTCGTTGCTGAGGAGACTTGTGAGAGGAACATCTTTTGCTTCAGTGTCATCTGCTTCAGTATTTATATTTTCTTCATCATTGCTGAGGTGACTGGTAAGATGAATATCTGTTGTTTCGGTGTTTTCCACGTCATTTTCCTTTCCGGTGCTTTCGGCTGGTGACATTATTTGTTTGTTGGATTCTGCATTATTCTTTTTGTTGACTGATTTAATCTTTGCGGCATTATTGCTAATCTGTTGGACCAACGACTTTTTCCACTTCATAACAGTATTCCTTGCCACTGTGAATCGAAGGTAATCACACAAGGGCTTGTCATCCTTCCACGCATAGAATGCACAAGCTTTTCTGAAGTTTAACGACTCGAAAAGATGAATGCTCAAGCCATTGGTATTAGCCCTTTTCAAGTCGTCTACGTTGTATAACTTCATGTCAGTAAAGAATGACAATTCGGATGGAGAAAATGCTGGGAGCACATCTGTGAGTGGCATATCTTTTGATTTGTTTTGCATAGACGAGAATACGCCACACTCTGTCCACTCTGTGACATTTTCAATACTGGAGGAGACTTTTGATCCTGGAGAGAGTAGCAGCATTGATGGTTGTATTGGTCTCCTATCATATGATTCATCTCTACCCGCATGATAAACTTGATCAAACACCTTGTAATTGCGGGGTCGTTTCAATCGCTTTAGACTCCGTTCTACTTTGACTTCCCCACTAGATAAATCAATCGACTCTTTTTTAGGAGTAGTTCCAAAAATTCCTTTCGCGATCTTCAGCTTATGTTGCAACCCCATATTTACTGGTGAACGCTTCTTGGTCACGATGCTGACGGAATCATCACTGTTGCTACTGCGAAGATCCATGCAGCTATCTCCGTCGTCTTCATTGCGGGACATCTCTGAGGTGTCATGAAACGACACCTTTGCCGGTAAAACCACTTGTTCTGGGTTGACTGCTGGGGAGGGCAACGGAGAGGAGGGCATCTTCAAGGGTTCGGTAGAAATAGTCGGTGTAGTGGTGAACTATGGCTACTGAACGAGCGGCCACCATGGTCGAGTCGGGGCTCGCAAGGGCTCGCACAACATGATAAAAGTGCATCAAACCATTTTAGGTTTCGGTCGGACACCGAAAGAAGAAAAATATGTACAGCAAATAGCACAGTGGTGAAGCAGTATGGTACATATTGTAAAAAACTTTGAATCAATATAGAAACGCATTCGACGTGGATGATGACATCTTCTATGTTACGCTAACCATGCATGAATGGACCATCAGCACCTGTCAATGCCCATATTCGCATAGCAAAAAATCGTAGGTGACCTGATGTGGCCCAATTTGGGACAGTCACATTCGCTACTCTAGCACCATATCGTCTCTAACGCTGTGAATATGGCAATCAACTGCTTGTAGTGGCCCATGTTAGTTGGCCATAATAGGATAAAAGCATGTTTATCATGGCTCATGCTCATTTTGGTCGTATCGGCGTCGCTACAACGTCGTAGGTGACCTGATGAGGTCATCTGAGACGCCCAAGTTACTCTGTTGACGTCCGTATCGTATCTCACGCTGTGAATATGGCAATCAACAGCTTGTAGTGACCCATGATAGTTGGCAATGATAGTATAGAAGCATCTTTTACACGGCTCAAGTATTTGTTGGACGTATCAGCGTCGCTACAACGTCGTAGGTGACCTGATGAGGCTCAATTTGGGACGGCAGTCAGCGCTACTCTAGCACCATATCGTATCTCACGCTATGAATATGGCAATCAACAGCTTGCAGCGACCCATGATAGTTGGCCACGAGAGTATAGAAGCATCTTATATGCGGCTCGAGTATTTGTTGGTCGTATCGGCGTCGCTACAACGTCGCGCCAGCTCCTCAGTTGACGGCCATATCGTATCTCACACTGTGAATATGACAATCAACAGCTTCTAGTGGCCCTTGATAGTTGGCCATGATAGTAAAAGACGCTTCTTTCACACGGCTTGAGTATTTGTTGGTCGTATCGGTGTCGCTACAACGTCGTAGGTGACCTGACGAGGCCCAATTTGGGACGGCTGCCAGCGCTACTCTAGCACCATATCGTATCTCACGCTGTGAATATGACAATCAACTGCTTCTAGTGGCCCATGATAGTTGGCCATGATAGTACAGAAGCTTCTTTTACACGGCTCAAGCTCATTTGTTGGACGTATCAGCGTCGCTACAAACGTCGTAGGTGACCTGATGAGGCCCAATTTGGGAGG
>JAHBBA010001040.1:0-63553 GCA_018806925.1 Skeletonema costatum | reverse complement strand
CTCATATTTTTCGTCCGTCGTTTTTGTATCAATGACTTTTGATAATTTTTAGATAGTAATTTGCTTCTGATAGAAGCTAGCATCTGATTAATAATGGGCCCTAAATATAACGAATTGCTTATAGCTCAATGTTGTTCGTTTTCTCATATCATCCTTGCCCTGGTCTTCGAAAAAAAGTCCTCCAGTCTTGATAAAAAATAATAAGCCCTCGAGTAAATCCGACCGAGAGCACTGTCCACGAGGCACGCACGAGGTACGGGTGATTATCGACGCACAATGTATGGCCATTTTCCGTTTTACTGACTTCTATCAATCGGTGTGGGGTGCAGTCGTCGATTCCTTCTTGGAGCATCCAAATAGTAATGCTGCTGGGCAATACCGTCCTTATTCTTGCTGTTGCGCCCCTATTTTATACGGGCCACACAAATAAAACTTTTGGTCCATGTTTTTCAATTGAAGATTTTCACTCTATATCACCACCCACCTGCCGCCCCCGTCCAAAATAATTAACCATCACGATCGATGCTGTTTTTGTTTGCGATGCTCAAAATGGAATGAAGCTTTCTTTCCAAGCGAGGACCCCGGTATCAATTTCGAACAATTAACCAACAACAACAGCGACCAGAAGATTAAAGATCACCGTGCTCTCCACCAAAAGAGGACAAAAAATGGGAGCCATCAGCAATGATAATAATCGAAAATCACGATAAGGATGAGGAAGAAAAATCCTCATCCAATGTAACTAATAACAAGGGGGCAATTTATATCACTGTTGGTCCACAGTGCTCAGGAAAGACGACCATCTTGAAACAATTGTTTGGAAGAGAGGATTCTTTATCATTGCCACAAGAAGCGAACAAGCAACAACAACAACAATCATCAGGCCTCGATAATCACCATTGACGATCAAGCTCTCGTCTACCTCTCACTACCAACACCATTTACTTGACCAAGTCTTGATCTCATCTACGATTCCATACCCGGTATGAAAGAAAAATGTGATGCATTGCATGAACAAATGGTGCTTGGAAGGACTATTCTAGATCGACTCAGTGAATCGTAGTATGGATGAATTGTTGTGGGTGATCCAACGGTTGGGGGGGTCAGATTGACGCAGAATTCTTGCAAAGCGCATTCGTGATGAGGATGATGATGATGATGATGACGTCCGACAATGAGGATGATTACAGTACAACAAAGAAAAAGCTCAACTCTGCACGAAACGAATAAACCGAGGATACACAAGATGACTTGTTGATGCTGTGGAGTACATCATTTCAAACTAAGAACGCAGAAGGTATATCCAATCTTCTCACCTGAAACGGTGGACTTGTTTATTGTGGAAAGTATATTTCGTCCTCGTCCATTGTCTCTGATTAGTAGATTTTGCTGGGAACGAGTATCATCGTCTCCGTGATCTTTCGAACAAACAACAACAACAATGCCAAACGTAACAATAGGAATGCAAAACAGAAACATCCTCGGCACTGGAAGACGCCCAAACAATAATTCAATCATTTGCATCTGATTCCAAACAATATCCACCCACCGCACCGTTAAGTTGGGGAAACACCAATACACGTCCAAGAGAAATGATTACAGCATTGGATGCAGCAGAGAAGAGTCAACGTCCAGTACACTTTATAATTTATGGTGGTTGGAAGCTTGTGATAAGATGATTCGTGAAGCACTCCTCTTTAAAGTAGACGATGATTTGACACTGTGTTTGCCAAAATCCATTCGATTGACACTGTTGAAGAAAAATATTGGAAGGTTTGTCGAGACTGGACGTTATATCCCATGCTCGGCTATTGCCGATGCCATGGAGAGAGTAAACTCGATGGTAGCATCAGCAGTAGCCGAAGCGGATAAGGAAGAGATTATGTCATCATCATGTTTGTGATAGATCCAACGATGCAAAATTCAGGTTAGATTATGAATTGGCAAAACTTGCTGGATATAGTTTGCATGAAAATAGAACAGTTTCTTGTCTTTCTCCGTCGGACAATCGTGGCAATTACGCGTCAGGTGGTTAGAGGGCAATAATGGTGGCGGTTGGTGGTAGAGGGAGATATAATGGAGGACAGCATAATTCTAATCGCGGAACGAGGGACAGAATCATCACAATGAACCCAGGGACTACCAGAGAAGAAAGAGATTCATTTACAAAACGGCCGTGGAGGAGGAGGTGGTGGTTGGTAAGTCGAGGCGAACAGCGTTGGTGGGGAAAAGTTTTATGCCCAAGGGTTCTGCTTGGAAAAACGGTGACAAATCAAGGAACGAGGACTCCCTATCGCAGTCAGAAATGGAGAGAAGAGGACCGCTCGTTATGAGCACTCAGTGAGTAGAGGGAGAAGTGGAATCGAATTTTTCATCAAGGAGGGCCGTCCATCAACCCGAATCAAGAAAGGATCTCAGGGACGGAACTCGAAACCAATATTATGGAAGATTCAAGAATGAATGGACAGGATTCCGAGCCAAGAGGAAATAAGTAGCCAGTATCAGAACGGAGTGGAATTGGCGCAATCTAAATGGCCGCGGACGAGGCAGGTATTGGACATTATTATAGTATGAAGCTTTTGTTAGTAAAGTAACTGGAATAGCAAGCTAGGAAAGTTTCTCCGACAAAAAATCCGACATGTCCTGAAACTTGCACTAGCCCATCACATTTTTCCTTTCGGATGAAACACCACAGCATTAACCGCACCCAGCCATGCCAGAGCGGACTAATATAACCTCTTCGGCACTTAATTCACGTACCCCAAAATATGAAACGATTATGCCTACTGCACTCCCCCCCCCCCCCCCCCCTCCCGTTGACCAAATGGTCCCATCCGCGGACCCATGGAACAATTTAAACAGGCCTTTTTCACGGGGGGGGGGCGTTTTGTGGTGTCCCTCCGAACCAATGTTTGTGTCGTGTCGTTTCTTGCCGCTGTCAGACGAATTGTGCCGGATATCCCCAGTTTTGAGTGTCCCGTCCATTGAATTTACTGAGGCATGTGGAGTCCCCCTTTGGATTTTTAATGACTAGCATGTAATAGTGTCTTTTTTTTCAAGGAAGAAGAGGATGAAGAAAAAATCAGCCATGATAAGATTTATATAAAGGTTTGCCGCACTCCATCGAAGCAATCTTTGACCACATCATCGTTATAAAACAAAGTAGCGTCCTTTACCTGTATATGGCCCCTTCATAGTCATTGTCCCTTTCATCTGCCTGACAATCCCATGCATGAATGCAGTATCAATTCCCCCACTAAAACACTCGTCAGCCAATCAGTTACTATACGCCCACAGCAGTAACTGGAAACTGAGCACTCCAAACATCCCCAAAACAAACCCGTTTCGGAGGCAGTAAACCCAGCCGGATACCACATTCCGAACAAGTCCCGAATCCATCACTCGCACTAACAGCAAGACAGGACGGTGATGCAATCCTGTCGCTACAAACCGCCCGGCATTCACATATCCCGCCATGTCCCCTATAAATCTCTTGGAGTCCGCTCCCCACGTGGGCGGGAACGATCAATACACACCCCAACATTGTAATCTGCCCTGGCCGATGTAACTAGTAATCACCTTTTCTCTTCATCCTATTTCGTGTAACATTGCAATCCAAAAATAGGCATTTCCCCTTGTGTCCTGACAAAAATATTGAAGTTTGTTACGGTTTCCGGTGAGGCATTCCATAAGAGACAGGTGGGAGTGCGAAAGGAGCCGCTGCAATAGGGTATTCACGGCCGGGGGGGTCGTAGGCGAGAGTGTAGATGGAGCCTTTGTGTCCCGGATAGTTTCATCGTTGGTGATGCTAGCAGATGAGGTTTCGGAATGATGGTAATTTGCGTTCGGATGTTAGATGATGGGGGGTGTTGTAGGAGTGTGGACCTATTTGATTTATTGATGTGGATTTTCCGTCGTGTATAATTGGAGACTATCTTTCACACGATTCCAGCTGTTGCGCTGGTCGTTTGTGCAGATGGTTCTTCCATGGTCGTGAATTGTTGGTAGGAATAAGAAGCGGTTTTTTACTACTGGCTTATCACTTTATTGAATGCCTAGTTGTCTCGGACCTGTCCAAAATATCCTCAAAAATATGCCCCTGGTATGTAATCCTACGGAATGCCTACGCAGGGACAATCCACATTTTGTTTTGTTTTTTGGTTGTATTGTGGCGTAACAAGTACAATGAATATTATTTTGACTACTGCTATCCCTCACGTGATAACTACTAGAAACCAAAGTTTGTCTTTCGTGATGATGCGTACTTAGAGAGGTACAAACTACAGAGTCCCAAGGCAAGCTAGTATCATTCTCCAAGTACCGGTTTTTTTGGAAAGAAGTTCGGTCCATCTCCCTTGTTTTTCGTACCAACCTCATGATGAACTTAGATGTACTTTTTTTGATGACGAATTTTCGACCTCTGTAAGATGTATCTGGCTCTGGGAGAATCCATTTGGGTGGCAATGTTATAACTGCACTGCAAGAAACTAAAATTGGCTCTCACGATGAATGGGAGCTTGACTAAACGTTCGCTCTTGTTCGCACATATTCCCCTTTCCTCTTCAGTTTGTTGCTTTTGCATTATCGGGGATGCCGGAGCAGTGTGGGGCGGTAGGAATTTAGGATAGCCATGCTGATTGCTGTCTGACTATTGTGTCACACTGTAAACAAACTTCACTATGTATTTACTTTAATCAACATTAAACAAATGTACACATCTTCTTCCTTTCGTCAATTCGCACTGTATTATTCACCGCTGGTATCGTCCGCTCTGCTTTTGCCTCCTGCTAAGCTTCACTCTTCAACGCTAACTCCATTGTTCTTCTTCTCCCTTCGATTCGCTTTACTCTCTGCAACTTCAAAAGCTCTCATCTTCGACTCCAATACTGTCGCACACACATCATCTAACCGTTTCTTATCTCCTTAATCCTCCGCCTTCGTACTTTGGCACGTAGTTTATCATTCTCTACCTGCAGTTGCGTCAAGTGAAACATTGTAACTGATTTACCGCCCCCGTTCCGCTGAGGCCGATTTCCAATTCGTGCCTGAATCTGTTGCCGTTGGTTTGTTGGAAGTGATGTGAATTTCAATTTCCAACTGTGCTGACGTTTTACTTTCACATTTCTAATTTGGTGATGGAATTTTCCAAGACCTTGTTTTTTCATCTAAATCGTGCCCCGGGGGCTCCTAAATCTAGCTTGGGTTTGATTGGATCTTTTCTATTGTGACGTGAGATTGTGATGGGATAGTACAGGAGTTTTGCCTGGATTTTTTTGAGATGCACTCAACTCAGAGGGGACAGATGGCTGAAATGAACGAGAGACGCCTAGGTGTTGGTTGTTTATTGTTGTTGTGGATTGCCTCCCCGTAAACACCATACCACTGCTACCCAAGGTTCCACTCAATATGGATGAACTACGTCCGTGAGGATGCACAAGTTCCCAGTCGAATCGGTTGCTGGATGTGAATGGAATGTGGAGAATCACTGTAGACGCCGCTGCTACAACCGCCGACCACCGCCAGTACTGGTTTGTGCTAACTTTTTCTGGATCAGGACATGTTGCTCCTCGCAGGGGAATTGTGGTGGCATGTTATTATTACAGTCGGATGGTGGCTAGTTTGTTGCTTGATCTCTCTCTCCGCCGCCGGAAGAAAACGACACTATATCTCAATCTCCCTTAATGGGTAATAGGCGGAAAAGCTTGTTTCGCTGACGAAGTGTCAACAATAATTCTGGCCTTTCTTCTCTCTCGTCCTTCTCTTTTTTTTTTGTTGGCGACTCTTTTTTATGACTCTTCTTTTGACGAAATTTATGCTTTTTGCCTTCTTGTTTCTTTTCTTTCTTCTCTTTCCATTTCCCCTCAAATGTCTTGGGAAGGGTTTCTATTATTATTTCCCCAGTTTGTCAGATACAGCTGGCGTGCTGGCGGCCATGGCGTTCGATATCATTCTCTGCTGCATCTTCAATTGTGCCGAGGCGTTGAAACGTCCGGGATTTTCATATGGAGGCGTTGAAGGCTATGTTTCTTCCCGATGGTGCTGGCCCCGTCCATTGAGAGGGCGGGAGACATCGTCGGATAGGTCCCTTCCATGATGTCGGTGTGGTTGTGACCCAAGTCGGTGTCGATGTGGTGAGTGGGGTTCAAGTGTGACCGCGGCGTGTGTGTGTTGTGACCCCTCCGCCATGGTCATAAGTTTCAAGTTGTGTTGTCTTTTTCGCTCGATCGCTGTGTGTGTATTGTCCCACATTGTGTCTATAAAAATACCGTCATTTTGACTCTCACACAAATCTCGCGTCCAGGCCAGAGCTGTGGATTGGACAGTGTGACTTACTTAAACGAGTGTGATGCGTATTGCCGGAGGTTATAAACATTGACTTCGAAGGGCTCTTGTCAAGAAGGAGAAGTACTCAAGTCTTCTTAAATCATCCATGATTGAGGAGAGAATCCGGTGCATGTTTATGAAATATGAGTGCCGTCATAGTATTTTACGTTGTATGTAACAGAAGGGAGCTTTCGTCAAGATGTATTTCATGTCAAGCTTTATCTGAATGTATATCAACTACTCTTGTGCTTCAACACAAGCTGCATAGCTCGGAGAAATTTAGTCAAGAAAGAAAATGGAAATTGAGTAATATGATTATGTAGAGGAGAATTCACACTCAATCTCTCATTACTCTACAAGCTTACCAGCTTCCAGAAGAAGTCTAAAAGTAACCCCTCACTTCATTTGTTTCAGCAAACTCATACGAACCAAAACTGAATTGCAGTATTCGGTGCCATTCTCACAATATTAATAAATGCACCACGATAAAACCTCTCAATTCCATGCTTGGCATATGTCTTTCGGAAGACAATCAAAGTATCCATCGAAATGTTCCGTTGTTCCTTTACTACCTTGCAATTGTAATAATCTTCGAATCGTATCATTGGGATAAGTCAGCAGTCCAGCAGATACTCCACCAGCTCCACCGAATACTAGTTTTCGAATGATGTTGTTGGATAATACCCCCACCTTGGTTCTTCCCCAGTTGGATGACTTCGGAAATGCCCGTTCCAACATTCCCACAGTGCCGAATTTGATCCCTCATACGGCATGGGCACCAATAACGTCGGTGTGGAACACCCTTGTACAATGCACGTACTCCTTCCTCTCTTGCAGTAATTGAGCCACCGTATTCACAATGCCTTTATAGTGCTTCTTCCCCCCCGGACCAGCTAGTTTGCCGGTAATTCGTCCCCGTGCCAAGTCTAATGATATGTTGCCCGCCGATGCTGTCATTCCTTGCGAGTCCACCAGATAAGAACGACAACATCATGGCAATTGTTGTTGTTTTTGTTGTTGAGTAGTATAATTATTGTGTTGTTATCGACATCATTACCAAAGTACAAAGTATGTGCAAAACCCCCCTATAGAAATCATTACTGGAAAAACACACACAATCGATTTGGCTGGAAAAACTCGTTAATAAATTGGCCACCATTTTCCTGCCCATTAGTCCTAGTATTCCTTCGTTTTGAGGATAGATTTGGTATAATTGGAGTGGTGTGATTCGTTTTGGTGGTGGGTGGTGGTGGATATGAGGGTAGCTTTGATTCCGTGTTCAACCTGTTTGAGAGAGCATTCGTATCCGATCTAGTGGATTTTGTGGCGGTCTATAAGTGATACGAGACAGAGATTGATTGATTGATTGAAAGAGAGAGAGAGTGATGATCAATGGGTGAGATACAGTGTTCTTGAGTGGCGTGAAAGGCTGATACCGTCAGTTAATGAGTAATGCAGCTGCAATTATATCATTTTACACATCTTACCTTGGCAATCATCCCAGCAAGGCCACCACAAAACCATCCGTCGTGTCATATCGGCTGCCCCATGAGTTGTCTGTGACGATACTGTCGTCTCCTCTTGCCGTTGAAGGCTGTTGCTGCCTGCTGCTCTGGTTGATGGTTCAGGGTTGTTTCATATCTATCTGCGGTCATCAAATTGTTAACAAGAGTAGCTTTCGGCTTTCGCTTCAGCTTATCGTCGTCATTGCGGCAGCTCCTTTCAAAGATATCATGTACTAAATCCTAATTATGTTGTCGTTGATTTAATTTCCATTAAGTGCTATATAAATTGCTGTATCTTCTTGCAAAGCAACTTCAAACTTTCAAGAAACATGACCTCTCCGCTCGCCCGTGTAGTATACTACAACCTTTCAACTTCTTGCCTACTTGCAGTCAACACCTATCCAAATAAGCATCATGTTCATCATCATCATCATCATCATCCTATTATCCAAAAGAAGTGATCGATCCGCACCACCACTTCCTAGAACACGGGCCAACCAACCCTTCCAAACCTCATGAACAAATTCGCCACGAATGTCACTACCTTCCCGAAGATTACACACGTGACTGTCATCGAGCCACTTGCCAAGGTGGGTGTCAAAATGATTGGCACTGTTCACGTCGAAGCAAGAGCCGGATAATGGTGTACAAGAAGTAGCGTGGGTGGAGGCAAATGATGTGACGATGGAGGGATCTTCATCCGGCAACATCAACTATTATGTCAAAAGGATATGTAGCCTCTGCAAATTTGACAGATGATACGATGAACAACAACTCCAACAACTTGTTGGTACCACTTCGTGGGATTACGATGGATTTTAGATTGCGTGGGCAAATTTGAAATGGAACACAGCGACACATGTCGCCACTACAAGACATGAGTGGAATTGATCTTTTGAAAGCACCCAGGTTCGAACAAGTTTGGCATTATTGGAAAAGTACAATCTTCCTTCGATTTGCAATAGCGCACCTATACAATTAGTTGAGACAGCTTCAACGCTGTTTGCCAAATATCCTTCCTTACAAGTGTGTATTGATCACTTGGGCAAAGCCACGGACAATACTGGAAATGATTTACTGGATGATGGAGTGTTAACCCGAACGTCACAGTAGATGAAGCCGAACTCAAGGTATGGCGAGAGGGAATGACGGCAATGGCAAAGCTTCCAATGTTCAATGTCAAAACTTTCGATGTTGGGGTATGCATGTCCAGGATGGGATGAGAACCAAAGAGCGTCCAGGAAGTGTTGAAGTCATTAGTTCGTGAAACGATCGAGTTATTTGGAGCGAATCGGTGTATGTTTGCATGGAATTGGCATGTGAATGGTGCTGTGTCGGATGCGGATACATGAGTCAGGTGGGGGACCGGATGCTGTGGAGCTGTTGGACAAGTTTCTTTGGTTCTTTGAAGGTATATAGTGATGAAGACAAAGATAGGTTGTTTGCTGGTACGGCCAAAGAATTTTATCGGCATTGGGTAGAATAATAAAAAATCAGTTCTTGGAAATTGAAGCGATTACTAATCACTCGATCCAGGAGTAGTTAGGTTTGAAAATGGACAAAAACATTAGTTAGTCCAGTTTGTCTCCAACAATGAGGTGTCTTGCGCATTCATCCCATTCTCTCTCCATCGGTGTTCATCCCACGTATATTTTGCCGATATCGTTCCATCTTCACATCTTCCAAACGGATAACCCTTTAAACAAATCAAACAATTGCCTTGACAACTCTTCTCCATCACAAAATACCCTTCCATTCACTCCATCTTTCACTAAACTCATCTTAAACAGTCCAAATTCCAATAGCACACACTGGTACCTGACAGCCAAACATATCTAGCACCTTCATTGGTAAAACCTAACCCACTCGTGGATGTATGTAAGCAAACACACCCAGTGTGGCAAATCCCAACAGTTTGGGGTAGTCCACTTGCCTCAAGCCACAACGTTATAATCTTGATGTATTGATGTTGTTCATTGAAATTTGTGGAGAAGTGGAAGAAAATATTCTTTTTGGGGACCTTTCCTGTTACCACCACTAGAATGTTTTGAAATGATGATGGAGTTGATTTTGATGCGTTCATAATTAATGTGTGCAGTTTTTTCCCAATGCTCTAGTAATACAGAGAAATCTTCATCAGGGTGTCCATGATGTAGAGCTGACGAGTAATGCTGGTCGATTTTTGTCTTGGTTGGATTATTTTGTTCACTATTTTGTAGACTACACTTTGTGAATAGTGTTTGTTCACTTGGTGTTTGTTCCTCATGCATTTTCATCAAACATGAATCCAACCACCCATGCAATTGTCATTCTCACCTTCTAAATCAAGTCGTTGGAAACAATTCATGCTCTTCATCAATCGTTGTCGGTCGAAATAGCACAGGCGGTTTGTCATATAGAACTCGAACATTTGCTCCATGCACATTGAAGTGTTACCCCGAGCCAGACTTCCATAGCGTGCGTTTACTGTTAGGTGAGCGTCTGCCATTATGCTGCTAATATCCGTTCGTAACTTTTGGCAATGGTTTCGTATGGAGGTTAGAATGATTGTTCGGAGGAAGGAAGTTTGGTTGTGTTGGAGATTCAAAACATTGTGAAACCTACATATAGCGACATGTCCATTGGAGAAAAGGAAAGGTTGTGTCAGAAGTTGATAGTATCGATACTGACAGAATAAAGCTCATGTATCATGCGATCTTCTCACCTAAATTGTGCCAATCAATGACAAAATCGTGGCCTCTTCCTCCCCAACAATCCCTCCCAAACGCAGTACAAATAAAACCAGCAATAACGTAGGCACCGAAGGAGGGTTCTGCACAAGAATAACATCAACTGGTTATCGATGTTGTCGTCCTATCTTGTAATTGTATCCATAGTGTATAAAATAGACAGTACATCAGAGATATTAGCCGCAGTGGATAATAGAACAGACGACCCGTGATATTGTTTAGTTTTGACGGAAGATGGGGTTTCATTCTTAGCACACGTAAATTTTGATGATACTTCTTTGTTGCTGTTGCTGTTGACGAGTGAGTATTATCATCATCTGAAGAAGGCTTTTCGAGAGCAGGAATAAGACGTTCACCGACATATCCTATCAAGGTGACATAGTGTCCATGTTCTAGTAGCGATAATGTATGATATTGCATGCGAGGAGAGTCGACCGATGTCACCTAGCACCACCACAACGACGTGCTTTCTTCTTCTCCCTCTTTTTCGTGTGAGTTATTCATTGTATATTGTTGGTACCATCATTACCATAGAGAGCAGGAGCGGATAGAGGGCAAATCTGTGATGTATTTTGATTTTGACAGGAAAACAGGAAAGCTTTTGCGTGGTGATAGATGGTGAGAGCTGGATTTGACGGGCAAGGGGGGTTACTGCTCTCTCCTACTTTTCACATAACTATTCATATCTATATCGAGTGTTTACTAAGAATAACGGTTACCAGTGCTATCACTGGTGTCCAAATGCTTGTCTTGGGGGAATTCTCTGGGCAAGAGGGCTGTCAGCCCTCTTTCGTCCCTGTACGCTCAAGACTCATACGACGAAGAACCCTCAGTCACGAAACGCAAAAGTAAACAATATCAACAGTTCCTAGCAGTTTACTGCACTACTACTTTACCCCCCTTTATCAGGCCTACTACCTAGGTCAGATGCAGGAAAGCTACGCTTTGTTAGGTTCTTGGTTTTAGGACGAAGAGGAAGAGGAGGGAGCTGAGCTTGGTTGTTGCGACTGCGATTCACTGATTCAGATGAAGACGATGTCGACGGAGATTCGCTGGGCCCAAATGAGGGTGATGTGCTTGGAGATGAGCTTGGTTGGTGCGACCTGCGTTTCACTGGGTAGAGGCGAAGGTAATGAGCTTGGAACTGAGCTTGGATGATTCGACGTCGATCCGCTGGGTTCGTATGAGAGCGACGATGAAGGACCTGAGCTTGGCTGGCTTGAAGACGATGCAGATCCGTTTACTCCACAATAGCCACCAGTGCGTTGGGGAACATAACTTGTAAAGTTTGGTGAGTCCTAACGGAGGCATTGGGAGTACAATAGTGTGGAAGAGCAAGAGTGAGGGAAAAGGTAGATGAATATGAATGCAATGGGCGCCGAAATATATTCGGTAAAATCTGACTTACAAAGTAATTCACAAATCGTCTAATGCAGTAGGTCCCAGCTTCGTCGTGATTGCCAGTGACTTCGAAAGCATTGTTAGTGAAAGCAGGACCTCCCTGTATAACATTTGCAGAGTCAATCGCATCATCGTCATACGAAAAGCAGAGCTCATATGAATATTTTGTCCCGATAGAATTGATGTAATGCTCCAGATCACTAGCTTGAAGTGCTTGGCACAATCTATCAACCCCAGCGGGCCGCTGCCCCATCAATGTCGTCACAAGGCTTTAAAAGCCCTTCACTCATTGCATCTTTGAAAAACTTGACTGCAGCAGGATTCCATACGTCTTCACACAAAAACATGTACCAAAGATTAGTAACAATCGATAAATCAACTTCCATGACACATAATCCTCAACAAACTCACCTAATGAATCGATGGTTGATAGGAGATGGGACCAGTTTGTTCAGGACGATTTGACCCACCCAAATTCGTCACAGCATTGATCCGCATCATACTTTGTATATTGTGTAGACCCTACAAACCAAGAATCCGCGAGTAAGTCTTGTCCAGCACCATAATTTTTCCATCCCGCTGTATGTGGGAAGAATAGGATTGGCCCAACTGGATTTTGTAGTGCCGTCTGCTTAAAGGGAATGAACCATCGACCATTGCAGTATAACCAGTAGTCAGCAAAGCAGATGACGTCAAGTACGGCCCTGCACCTGAAAGCACAGCTTGGATATCAATGCCTGCACTTTCTGCCGCCTCTGCGATTGCGAACGCTCCATATCCTCCCTCGCTGTAGCCAGCGACAGTCAGCCCATTGCCAAGCTCGCTCACACAATTAGTTTTCTTCTGCAATTGTACGCTTGGTTTTGAGCCAAAGTGGGATGAAAGAAGTTCTGATATTGCTTCTTCACGATATACCCCTTGAAGTAGTCGTATGTGTTACTATAGCCAAGAGTGTCAGGAGCAATTGCTACTGTGCCACTTGCACCCATGAGAAGTGTTGTGGTTGCATCAATAGAGATTTTCCCGTGGTCGCTTGGTTTGAATGTCCCAGTAGGGGTATCACATGTCCCTGCAATCTGAAAAGATGAAACCAAACAAAGTAATATCAAGCACTTGCCACATAACATATAGACCCAGAGTTGATTGACCTACCGTAACATGCGCCCCAAGCTGAAACTGACAGTGCCCAGGAAGGATGGTCCCCTCATTATCAGTTGGAAATACTACAAGACCCGAATTCTTAGCTTCGTAGCCGTACGCATCAGAGTCACAATATCCAATGCCGTCACTGTCTTCATTAGTAAATCTGGGATGATTAGTTTCCTCCTCACAACTTGCACACACCTTGCGAACTTGAACACCATGCTTTAACGGCAGTTGCGACTCTGAAGCAGATGTGAAGAAGAAGTAAAAGTTAGTTGAGCCAACGATTTGGGTGTTGTCAACATATGACCATCTCCGCAGAAGAACTCAATCTCATGCACTTACTCGGTATCTAACCCCGAAAGTTCATAACATTGACTATCACACACTTTAAACACACACCAAAACCCAAAGATGCAATATGCACAAGCACAATCCTCTTGTACGCCACAACTCCCATACATATCTGTAGTAATCATCGGATCGGCAGTTAAACAGTACTGTACATTCGTAGATTGTTTCAACTCAGACGAAACCTTATTGTATAACTCCTCACGAGTATAAGTCACGATGGTCGAGTCGCATTCGTATTCGTCTGCACATGGTGTAAAGGTGTAACTCTGGGAGTGTAGGACTGTCGGCACGTAGATCTCTGTTATCAAGAGTATCACCAATGTATTTGACATTCGTCATGTTATCATCATGATTAGTGGAGATGAAAGATCTACCACAAAGAGAAACCAGTTCGATGCTTGAGACCTTCCTGAAGTTTATTATTGATAGTTGATCCTTATCAAAGTTTAACTAGTCGGCGAAGGATATGATTCAGGAATGAGTCACTGTTGTTTGTTAGTTGCGATGGTTTGTTGCGCGGAGCGATTGGCCAGCTTCCTACTGCCACCACTGAGACGAGCAAAGGGTGGTCAGCAGCTGCTAGTATTAGAAGCAACCGCATTTGGTAGCATCGTCGTCCTCTGATGTTTGGCTCTACTGTCCCTCGGTATATTTGTCAGTTCTACAGCGTTCTTCAGAATATCGATGACCTCCGTAGAATTTGATTCCTACCGTAGAAACATACCAAGATTTCGATTTGACTCGACTTGACACAAACTCACCTCCACCTCTCTCCACCTCCACAAACATCATCACCATGACGGCCGCTCTTCCGGTAGCAGCAGGTCACCACAGGAATATATCACAACAAATTTCGCCTTTGATTACGAACATAAATACCATCGGTTTCATAGATGAAGCGGATTAGTGTCGCATCTTTAACCACTGCTGAGAAATTATAGTCACCATCACGTCCTTGAAAAATGTGTACTTATCGTTCCGTTGCCACCCTATCGTAGACTTTGAGTACATAATATGCAATGAAATAACGCAATACCATCATCTACGATTCGGTCATAATATACGGTGAATATTGGTATCATGTTGGGATAAAAACACTTGTTGATGGAACAAATAGTTGTATACATAAGTTGTCGATGCTCAAGAACTTTTGGAGAAAGTTAGTTACCTCTTTTAGAATATGATACAGCCACAGCAAATCTTGAGATAGAATGAATAAAACAATCCATATAATACCGCTGATATTGAGGAAGATCTCGGGTATTTCCTCATCTGGAAGTGTTCATGAGGTGTAAGATCAAGAGTACAATAGATCAACAACAGTATGTGTACGAAGACAAACAATCAAAACGAATCAAAACCAGCAAACAAAAGTGGGCCACAAACAAAACACTTATACATCATTGGCACGACGTTCAACGTCTTCTATCTGCCTTGCCACTGGATCGTGTCCTTGTTACCACATTCTATTGAAAGTGCAAACCAATCTAAAGCGTACGCAACAACTGTTACAATGTCTGCAGGCAGAAGCCAGAAGCAATGCAGTAGCACTAAAACCTCCACCAAGGGTTGATTGACGATTGCAAAAGGCAATACATGCGACACAATAATCAAAGCCATGATATTATAAACTCATTGGGCGCTCTGAGACTCTATTTTGATCGATGATGTGATATGCATCGCATGTTGTTGTTGGATATTGGTTGAAATGCAAAACGTATTAAGTTTCTCAAAGCTATTGTTGTTACTAAAAGTCGGCATGGACAAGAGACAACTGCACAACTATTTCAATGACACTTCGTTATCTACATTATCTTCGTATTATTCCGGTAGAGCTTGGCAGTTCCAATCATTATCGGGCGTAGTGTTTGCTTTGGCCTCTGGCTAGAAGCCGAATGGACCCATCACTTCAGATGCAGTGCATTGTTGTAAGGTCACCCACGTTGACCACCTAATGATTATTTGGATCACTTGCGGCCCGAAACGGCCTTCTTCATGAATATATTGTATATTGCTTTTTATGTTGGGCTGCAATGTCGATGTCTTCGGCTTGCATCCAAATTGAAGTAGGCACAACTAGATTGATTCCACTTCGCGAGCGGCAAGTCTTCTCGAGCGCCTCTTCGGTTATCACGACATTTTGATTGCTTATTACTCTTATTGGTCGAATGGTGTTGATGAGTCATGATGATCATTTTATCAAAGACTTCCACAATTGTATTGGTGTATGGTTCTCTGTCTACTATCCAGATGCCTCCTCAAATCGGCATCGACGGTCGTTCGCAACGAATGTGACTAATGATGATTCACAATTATGTTCGCAGCAGCAAAAGTGCAATAAATATTATATTATCATCGGCTGATGAGGTATTTGCCTTGATCTTCGGTAGTAGTAATGTCTCGGAGGTTGCTTCTTCATGTCAATAGGGCGAACGGAGGTGAATTGTGCCATGATCATAACGCTCGTGTTGCTGCCGTCAACTCCTCTTGATCAAGGCAGATCTCGGTCTCGAGGCGCTTATTATCAATTATACTAAGTCTGTCGAAGTGAATACACAATATATGTGCGGAAGACTCGTCATACTCCACTTATATTGACATGAGTTGTCGCTGTAGGTGATGTGGATATGTGCTTCAGAAATTTTATTACTGGGTGGTTCCAGGTGATCCCTAAGGGTTTAATCGAAAGTTAACACGTATGTGGGCTTAATTGATGCTTTAGGATCGGCCAAAAATCGACGTCGTGTGTGTAGCAGGCTCCGGCTCTAGGCATCATTTCGTCATTGTCAGCGCGGGGAGTTGCTTGAATGAATGATGAGTTGACAGAAATTGGCCCAAAGTGTTTTTTATAAGACTCATTACGTCATTCATACTGAATCAACGTAGGAATTCAAATTTTTGAATGGGAAACCCGAAAAGCGTGAAGAACGCTGTAGCGTGGTGCTTTGCAAACTTTTAACTTTTGCAAAGTCGCCAAGAGTCGCCAAAATGGAGCATTGCCGAGACTTTCTTGTGTTTAACAATGTCGAACCTAGCTAGACCTTTTTCGTGGGCTGTGGGCCGAAGTGCTTTCCTGATCACCTGGCCCATCGCGCCATCGCTTCGTAATATTCATCGCTATCATCGCTTCCATAATTTTTGTACACCCATCATGAGGACGATGACGATGTCCCCATCGGCGATCCTCTTCCTCCTCCTCACTGCTGGTGGCGGATGCCCTTATCACTCCAACCATCTATTTTCTCTTCATCGGTTGCATTATCGGTGCAGCAAGGCAGCACTAACACAGGATACAAAGCAATCTGCGGCAGATCTCTCCGACACATCCATGGCGTGACCTCGGCATTATCATCTGCTTGCCAATAATGAAGAACAAACCCATAGAGCTGTCGTATGAATCACTTCAGGAAGAAATACGTCGTCGTGAAACACTTCGGGAAGAAGCACTTCTTGACGACGGCAGCAGTAGTAAGCAGGCAGCAAGACAAGAACAACAATTTTGGAAATGGAGAAATCCACGATATTGTTTTGCGAGGTTTCGTACTCAGCAGACACGTCAAGTTCAGATAGTAAAAGTAACCAAAGATCATATTACTGTCTGGATTTGGTTGCATCAACAACATATTGGAGAGAAACGATGAAAACATTGCAAAATGGGGGTTTTGAAGTGCATGCATTGGATTTGCTGGGACAGGGAAGATCTTCCAAGCCATATTGTTATGCTCGAGATAATGGTGATGGAAGACCTACTAAATTTCCATACAAGCTCTATTCGAAAGCACCGTCAGTCAACAACAATAGCGGAAGAAATGTCACCAATATCAATGGCAAAGAATACCAATACCAACGTTCACTACTCTATCAATTTTATGGCCACATGATAGATGAATTACGCTCGTCATTGTAACATGATGAAGTGATACTAATGGGGAATTCCGCTAGGCTCACTGGTAGCATTGTCTGCAGCAACAGGTGACTTTATCAAAACGCCCAACAATGTCGATCGTGAGAACATGTTTGGGTACTTGGCTGGAAATCATCTTGGAGAACGATCACGTGTGAAGGGTGTTTGTCTATTCAACTGTGCGGTGGGGTTGAATTCAATGAATGTTCTGAAAGAATCCCAACTTTTTCCGCCGTCCAAAGGAATGTATTACAGTGGATCTTTGGGATATTGAACAATTTGATCTTTGATAATGAGTTGCTGTTGAAATTTGCGTTGAATGATGTTGTGACGAAAGATTTGCTACGTGATGCTTTGAAAAGTTTATATTACATATAATTCGGAGCAGGTAGATGAAGAGCTTGTGGACTCATTCTATTATCCTGCAAAATTTGGAGGAGATGGTGCAGTTGAAGCAATCAGACAAATATATACCAATGATGCTGGTCTGTCCCCGATGGAGTTAACAGCCAAGTATCCGAGATATTGGGACAAAAAAAACTTCCTTTGCATCTGATATGGGGGTGATTCCGATGTAGTCACACCCATTAACGGTGATGTTGGACAATTCTATTGCGATCGTGTTGCCAACAACAGAGGTGGGAAAGGAATGACCACGATTGATGTTGTGGAGTGCTGGGCATGTCTTATTTTGATGACAATCCCTCAGATACAAATAGTGCCCTGTTGAGGTGGATCAATAAGAGGTGTTTGTAAAGGTGAACTGAAGAAAGCTGCATGCCATCTACCAACAATAAACTGTATAGCTGCTTCTTTTTCATGTGATATTTAAGTACTTAATTTCCCTGCGCTTCATGCAGTGGCACCATAGTGCTCAATGCGTGAATTGTTGTATTAATCTGTTTGGGTTCAATCTCAGCTCAAGATGAAGATAGGGCGGGCATCTCATTGTTGCTTCTATTTTTTTTTCGATTTACTTTCATCTGCCTGTTGCCGGTTGCCGACGTATACGTATATACGCCCGCCCGCCGCCCAAACATCAAAGATATCAAAGATGACGGAAGCAGCAAGCCAACGATGAACGAAGTGGAGGTCATCCTCGGCCCCGACCCTCACGCCCACCCGATCCTACATGGACAAAAAGATCTATCGTCATATCACATTGCCCAATTGGTTTGCAGTGCGTGCTGATTTGCGACACTGTTGCATTGAAACAGCGAAAATTGGATGGTTTACGATGACGATGAATGAATCGGACGATGACCATGACGATTCCTCCTCTGGCGACGAATCAGAAGAAAGCAATGATGGCGACGATGATGACGGCACTCGCAAAGCTGCCACAGCCCTACTTGTCAACGTCGGTTCCTATTCATGAATCCTCCCTATCTACAGGGCCTATCCCACTTTTTAGAACACATGCTCTTTCTAGGAACAGAAGACTTCCCCATTGAAAATGCCTATGATTCCTATCCTAAGCCAACATGGCGGTGACGACAATGCCTACACTGACATGGAACACACTTTGTTACCACTACTGTATCCCGCAGGACAATAACTCCAAGCACGTGTGGAAGGCACTGGAAATGTTCTCGTCGTTCTTTAAATGCCCATTGCTTCAAGGGAGAGATGGCTGATCGAGAGTTAAAAGCGGTGGACAGAGTGAGTTTGAATTGAATAAGAACTCGGATGATGCTCGACTGAGTCAGTTGATGTCGTTTACGTGTGGGATGGATGGAGCTGCACCCATCATGGGGAGAGATTTCGATTGGAAGGACAAGATAGATGTGTGGTAGCAGTTCTGAAAAAAGCCATTTCATCCATTTGCCAAATTTCCTTGGGGTAACATGAATTCCTTGAAAACGGAACCAGAGGCCAAGGGGATAGATGTCATGGAGGAACTGGAGAGATCATTACAACTCACATTATTATGCTCAGAATATGAGACATAGTCGTCATGGCAGGCTATGAACTAGATTGAGATTCAACGCCAAGTGGTGCAATATTTCAAGGATGTTCCTGCCAATCCCCGCAATAACGTTGACAACGGTGGCGTAGGCCACTACAACCAATCTACAATCCCATACAAATTACCATTCCCTCTAGCTCGCTTGGAAAATGATATCGAGCACTTCCTGTGCGCATCATCACACATTGTCACTCACTTGGCAGATACCTTCTATTTGCTCTCACTGGCGGACCAAGCCTGCGGAGTATCTTGTCTCATCTGTTGGGGCATGAAGCATCTGGGTCTATACTAGCCGTATTGAACAACGACGAGGCTGGGCAACGGGATGCAGCGCTGGCACTGGAGATGACGGTGACGGGGGAGTTCCAGCATGCATGCGTTGTTTGGTTTTTCTTTTTCACTTTCTGAAGAGGGAGTTCAGCATTGGGAGAAAGTGATTGGGGTTAGTGTTTAGTGTACTTGGGGATGCTCAAATATTACTTTAATGAGGGTTATGTGGATGAAAATGGCGAGAAGAAGGAAGGCCTTCCTCGATGGATTTATACAATGAACTCAAATCAGTTGCGGAACTTTCTTACAAATATGCCGATTGAAGGAGATGTGACGGGATACCGTTGAGGTTGTGGCTGAAGCTATGGTCCTGGTACAATATACCGACTGATTAGACTTCTTGACGGGGACACATTGCTATTCGGTGAGGTTTGTGGATAATGATTGTGTCTCGAGACTGCTCTTCAACTATTTTACACCAACAAATATGAGAGTAGATTATGTCTTCCTTTATTTGGTCGCTGAGACTGACTTTAAAGATGGCAGGGTCTCTCGCCAAACAGCGAGGGAAAGAAGGCTGAAGATACTGATGAGATGAGAGTCGAAAAGGACTGTGCGGTAGCAGTGTTCGACATTGAGAAGGCAGGTGCACCAACTATTGAACCGCGTTTTGAAACCAAGTTCTGGGTAGAAACAATTTCTTCTTCAATAATGAAAGCAATGGGAAGAGAACTTCAACTCCACAGCTTCCAGGTTCAGAATTGGAATTGAAACTTCCGCCAATCAATTCATACATTCCAAATAATTTTGAGTTGAAAACCCCCTTCCTGCTGATGATTCAATCGCATCCCACTACTTAATTGTTCCGTAAAGGTGTGCATAGGTAATGGGAAGAAAAGGCAGTGGTATCCTGCGTGTGTGATTAAGTTCAAGACGGAGAAAAAGAATCACCTTCTTCTTCTTCATTTTGAAGATGAGCATGAACAATGGTACACTGTTGACTCCAATATAGTGGATACCGATGCGGGAGCGGATACCCTCGAGGCAGGATTCGAGAGTTCATTTGATAACGGGAAGGTAAAAATTCAAGGTGACAGCTGTTCCCACGTGATGGCGAAGGCATTGTCTTTTCGTATGGCGACGCTGATCATGACTATGATGTTGAATGACGGTGTTGCTTTCCTCCGATCCCCCCTGCCTCTCCTGAGTCCAGACTTCCACAACTTGTGTACAGCAAGAACTCCTCAAGTTGTGGCATATGCAAGATAGGCGATTCAAAAGGCCACTTGCAGATTTGCGACTAAACTTTGTTTTGCGATGGAATGAACGATGCACTCAAGCAGGCGTGCATGGACTTGTTTTGTAAACTTTGCGCCGATGCACTTGCAAGAAACTTGCTACCCTCGCAACGTTTGTGAATTGGGAAGCTCTCTATACTCTAATGATACTGGGATTTTCAATCCGTTGTCAAACGGCTTTGACGACAAGGTTCCATGTTTGCTGGCAAAAGAAAGTTCTTGATGTTGTGTAGAGCTTTCGAGGCAGGGGATGGTCCACACTGCTTGCCCTCTACGATTAAAGATTCTCGATTTGATGCATGTTTGGAAGTTCTTTCGAAGGATTACAGCAACACGGGATGGATCATCCAGTTTTGTTACTGGTCTACGTCTTTTGTGCCTCAAAAACCATCACGAAGTCATCCTTTTCAAAGCTGAAAGCGTTAGAGGGCATTTCTTCTGATAAATTTGTCGAATGCATGAACCAAGTACTCCAGAAAATATCTGTTGAGGCATACTACCACGGAAATGTTTGCCGTGAAGATGCAGATAAAGCAGCCCAGATGATCTCGGAAGCCTTAACAAATCATTCACCGTGGTTTGCCCAAGAAGAAGATGCCATCAAAGCTCATTATCAAAGCCAAAGAGCGGTTGATCACCATCTTATTACTTCTCCAACAGTTGACCCTACTGATAATAACACGTCTGTTGAAGTGTACTTCCAAATTGGCAAAGATGACCTTACAAATCGTGTGCTTGTCGATTTGCTGGAACACGTTTTTTAGACGAGCCTTTTTTACAATGAACTGAGAACTAAGGAGCAGTTTGGATATGAAGTATCCTGCGGCGCAAGGTGGACGTTTGGGGTGTTGGGAATGAGTTTTCAAAGTACGACTTCTTTGCAAAACTGCAGACGAAGCAAGTGCCAGGGTAGACAGATTTCTTGGCGAATTCAGAGCACAGCTCGAGTCTAGAGTGACGAAAGTTTCATGGAGCATCTCTGTGTCTTTAGCAAAGGAAAAGCTTGAAATGTTTGATTCCATGGAAGACAATGTGGAAGCTATTGGTCGAGATTTGTGAAGGGAGGTTCGACTTTTGAAGGGCACCCGTAAGGAAGTCCAATGCTTGAAACAATCACTAAGGAATCCTTGCTTGCTGCATATGATGACTGGCTTCATCCCATTTGGCCACAAAGGAAAGCCAAAGAAAAGGCGTCGCGTTGTCTTCCATGTTATCGGGAAAGGGACAATTGGTCGTCCGACGGTAAGATGATCCAAGTGAGATTGGTGAACACGTCGATGGTCTCGTGAGGGACTTTCATAATTCTGTCAAGGGCGAAACTTGGGGTAAGATTACATTTTAGTCTACTGCAAGAAAAGGAACAAGTGGACGCAGAGGCAACAACAGTCAAAACAGAGACCTCGACCTATGTTGACAATTGCAGAGGTAGCATAATTGTTCGATTCTTGTTCCAGTCTCTAGAATAATAACACTCGCTCGTACTCGATAAAGTAGAAAACTAACATATTTATGTTTTTTCCAAAATTGTTGACAAACTACATACGCAATAATATCAACTCATTCCACTTGAGGAAGAGATAATAATATAATCCCAACACACCAAAAATTGAACCGACGCAAAATGCACTCCTCGGGCAGAATATCGGGTAAAAAATGCATTCCCATTCTGTCCATCACGAAATAGTAAACGATTGAGTATAGACAAATCACCAGGTAGGCCACCCCACAAGTCAGAGAAGGTAAACAACCTTATTTGACTCCCATATACTGTGTTGATGATAGCCATTGGAAAGTTCAATACGTGTATGTTGGTCATGAAGAACCCAAAATTAAATTTGAGAAAGCTTCTTCGCTTTTCTCCTGCTGGGATAGAGAAGAAGTATATGATTGGAAACAAGATGAAATTCCATATCGTGCAAACTACACATGCGTTGGTAATGGCGACCAGTCGTATTGAAGAACCAATCATTGCCAACAACTTGCCCAAGGCAAGAAACTCGTGTGTTGTTGCAGCCCACGCCGCAAATTCTATACCAGCTCGACTAGAAAGCAGCAACCAAGACCAACCAGTGAAGGAAATTGGAAAGGCACCGATGCTCCCGAGTGTCATCTTGGCATGCGCCACGACAATAATGCCCCAAAGGAAAATTGACAGATCAGCGGCTGCAGTCTTTGGCATCCTGCCCAAAAAGTAGTCAACTTCTTTCCCAGATATAACCGTTTCGTAGACAGTCGCTTCGAAGTGCAGCGGCTGGGGTCGGTACCAAAAAATTGCAGAATAGAAGAACATCAAAGACACAATGACGAATGGAGAGAAGTACCCAACTCGCATCCAAATAGGTAGCCAATCAAACCATCCGTTATAGCTCCCATTATTCTCGTAAATGAGCCATTTGAATTGCTTCCCTCGATTTGCCTGAGGGATGAAAGACTCTCTGCGATGATAAGGAGTGGCACCTCCTCGACTGACAGGCCTTGACTTTGCATTCTGCGATGAAAGACGATCAAACATGTTTAGAACAGAGTGTGCGGAGATAATGACTGCCAAAAATAGTGGCGGTATGTGAGCAGTGAGCAAAAGCAACCCCGTTTTGGGAAGCAGTGAAGCATGAACGACTGAACGACTGAATGGAATAAAGTGTCACAACAGACGCGATCACTTTTTACTCTCTCTCTCTCAGAGTCCTTTTCATTCTTGCCATTTTCCGACCCTCCATCCAAGCCTCCAAGCAGCAAACGAAGCAGCATTAGTGGTAGATTAGAGGTACGCCGTGAACAATCTTGCATTGCTCATGCGCAAAAGGAGTACAATATGTTTTTTGCTAAAAAGTCTAAGTATGTATATGTACTTTAAACTGAGTGGCAGAAACAGGCAGAAAGCCTAAATGAACCTGTTCAGGCCACGAATGAGTCTGTATATCACTGAAACAAACATGTGGTACCTTTTGGAAAGTAAATGGCGTAGGTTCGTTCAAGGGGCCATATCGTATCTCACGCTGTGAATATGACAATCAACAGCTTCTAGTGACCCATCATAGTTGGCCATGATATAGTATAGAAGCATCTTTATCACGGCTCAAGCTCGTTTTGGTCGTATCGGCGTCGCTACAAACGTCGTAGATGATATGATGAGGCCCACTTTGGGTCGGCCGTATGCGCTACTCTAGAGCACCATATCGTATCTCACGCTGTGAATATGACAATCAACAGCTTCTAGTGACCAGTTGGCCATGATTGGTTAATTGATACCTCAGCACTTTTTGGGTATTATATGGCACAGATGCAATGACAAATGTTCGAAATGAATGTTAATAGATTTACATCACCAATGGGTAGGTATGTACCATCAAATCCTTGATTGACATCCATGAAAAACATTTAAACACACAGTATCACAATATTCCTATAGAGTTCACATCCAAGCCCATACAATCAAGGATAGACTGATTGGGTTGAATATCAAGAATAGATTGAGACGAGCACAAGAAGAGGAAGAGGGTTGTCCTTCAGCCAGAATTGTAGCACCAAGACCAACGTTCAAGCTCTGAATGCCTTCAGTTTTTGACCTACTGCCAGTATCACCACCTACACATTTGCTATTCACACATGATCCACAGCACTCAGTATCATCTTCACATTGATGTCCATCATTCGCACACGCCCAAATCATTTCCCGGTCAAATTGGCATCCAGTTCCCTTTGCACAACTATTTTGAACCTCCAAAGGTGTGCACAATCTCCCATTTGGGACACTTCTACAAATGTCAAGCGCCTCGAGGAAGGTTCCCCGCTTACAAACTCCTTGAATCTTTGACCGCGCAAAAACTGCAGGATTATAGTTGGGGCATTTTTGTTTCCAAGGGCTAGAACAGTTGTCGCAATCACGGCAGCAACGTACTTCATGGATTTCGTTGACGAGGGCAACATCCCTGTCTCCTTCGCCACAGCCATCACCTCGTCCGCAGACGATGGCTTTGGATCCATCTTGGGGCCTTGTCATAGGCACTGGCTATGTTAGCCAGATCCAGTACCGTATTCCTTTAGCCTAGACCACGGTTCGCATCGCCAATGACTCGCTAGTCATTGCCATTCTCAGTGACGACTGACATTCTTACCACTTACTTAAAGTGGACATGCGTCAGCCTTTGTCTGTCGGATTGAGGCTTTCACCTCACTCCAATTTAACCTCATAATTATTGCATTACTCAATTCTTATCATCTTAATGCCACGGCTTTATTACCTGTGACACTAATAATATTATTATAACTGCATCCCCTGCAGTAACAGCAATAAGCCATCCTCGAAAAGAGAAGAAACATCGACACCATGTCGCAAATGTTAAGTGCCAAAGTGCAACACGGATCGTCCAACGTGTATCATGCATTCAGGCAATTTGATTCCAAAGGGAAAAAGTTCACTCGCGGCTACAACCGTGATCTGTCAAAGGTGACTTTCCCATTTGATCAACCTACTCGTCCTTCTAAAGGATCTACGTTTGAGTTGAGAACCACTTCTAAAGTAAAGAAGCAGATCCATGCCTTCAACGGTGGGACCTTTGGTGACTTCATCCACAAACAAGCCGAGTTCCATAACACTATGAATGATATGCAACTTGATGCCAACCACGATAACTTGGTTCAGCAACGTGACGCTGAGATCCTCAACAAACACATGTTTCTAAGAGAAGAAAAAGAACGCCAGTCAGGGTCACTCGACGCGACCGACAGTAAGAAGCTCAAGAAACATGAGCGCAAGGTCGACGAACTCAATCGTGAGATTGAGGCTCTCGTGAAGCAGATCCATGAGCATTATTGCAGCTTTATGGGCAATGATTCCAACAAGTATCGAGACATCGTCAATACTGACTTGATGCAACCTACGAATCATGTACATCCGTGCTACGACATGAAGAAAGTCGCGTACTTTTGGGACGCGACCTTGAACGAAGTATCAGGCCGAGCAGAAGTTTATGATGAACATGCCGATGACCAAACATACTCCGATCCAAACATTAAATTCTTATGGACCATGATCCGTGAGGAGAAGGAAGTGTTCGCTCAACGAGGACTCACACTCGAAGGAGTAAGAGAGTGCATTCGTAAACATGCCATCAGCGTTGGTGGATGTGAGCGGGCCGAGATTCAACGCCGTTACATGTTAAACAACGGACTCTTCCCAAGCTGCCTCACTCTTCCTGTTAAGAGCTTTGCCGAGGTGCTTGTGGAAATGAACAAGAATCTTCCTCTCCTCCCTTGTGCAAGAGATAATGACTTCTACAAGGATAGAGATGATGTGCCTTGGGGTAATACACAATTAACCCAAATGGAACTCTGTAATGCACTCCTTGACAGTATGCCAAGGGAAGTGCAACAACAATTCGCAGTTCAAAATCCTTTAAGGCAGTTGCGGTTCGATGTCTATCAACTGTCGACTGAACTTCAGCCACTTGTTGACCAAATCCGGTCTAAAAAGCAAGCTGAAAAGAATAGCGGAGGCGGAAAAGGAGGCAACTCCAACTCCAATGCTAATTCTCGCAACGGTGGTGGTAACCGAGGCAACCGCAATGGAAGTAACTCCAGCGGCGGCACCAACACCAAACATTGTGATCGTTGCAGTAAGTGGGGAGGCAATCCTAAGACTCATAAAACCACTGACTGTGAGGCGTGGAATAACGATGGTTCCGAAGGACCTCGCAATCCTAACAAACGCCGTAAGAAGAAAGAGGTCCACAACATGGACATGGAAACAATTGTGGCAAAAGCAGTTCAGAAAGAACTCCGAAACCACAGCCGCGGTTCTCGTGATCGTGGACGCAGCCGTAAGAAGGCTAAGCATCGCCGCCTTTCACCTCACTCCAATTTAACCTCATAATTATTGCATTACTCAATTCTTATCATCTTAATGCCACGGCTTTATTACCTGTGACAGGCCTTGGTTCGTCTTTCCCAAAGCTCAAGAATATCTTGCTCGTCTTTCCAATTTCTGATGTTAGAGTTTGATGACTTTTTGACTCCGACAACCGCTACTTTTGAACAATGGAAACAGAACATTTAGTAATCATTTGGAAATGCAAGAATACACTCGCACCATCCTACTGACAGATGCTGATGGAGACGGCCACGCCCAAGAATATATGGTTTTCCGAGCCACATGCTTTCGAGATCCATCTTTTGGAGAGCATCCTGAGAGTCATCATGAATTTTGTTCTACAATACACGACCTGAAAAAACAACCGCTATTTACAAGTTTGATCATGAAAAGAACCAAATGATCTTGATTTCACCAACATATCATCGCAGTCAAAGCAACCAAGTTTACACACCGTGGAACAATGTGGCGGTCATTGATTCCATTTCTGGTGATTTCGATTTTGATCAAAAGGCCGATCAAATTGTTTTGTTCAGAGACAAAATTGTCTTCTACTATTCCTCAGATCGACTTGCTGACAACTGCCTTTGTACAATGAAGATTTGGGACAATCTGGTTCTTCAGAAATGAATGTCTTGCTCTAAAACAGCCTTCGCCATTCGAGCTGCTGATATTGATAATGATGGTAAGTTGGAGTTGATCATCATGTGTGATACTCCTGGCGAACTATTTGTGCTGTCTCTTCAGAACCCAAAGTCATGGATGATAGAAGATTGGCCTCTGGGTGATCTCCAAAGAACAACAGGGTGGAAGCCAGAACCAAGAGACATTGAGCTAGCATGTGATGGAAGGGAAGGGAGGGAAGGTTATTCAGACTACTGGGGTACAGTTTGCTCCAAGTCATCTGTACCAACGCCGAGAATGTACGGATTCCAATTAATTGATTTGAACAATGATGGATTTCTAGACGCAGTGTTGGCAAGTGGCATTGGATACCAACGGTTCTTTTTGAACAACCCCGAGGCATCTAAAGGAAATCGATTTATCAGAGTTGAACTGAAGAGCACTGTAAGCAATGTGCATTCTATTGGGACAACACTCATATTCGAAGCTTCTGGCTTGGAACCTCAGCTACGAGAGATCTCTAGTTTTGGATACAGCGTTCTTCAGAATATCGATGACCTCCGTAGAATTTGATTCCTACCGAAGAAACATACCAAGATTTCGATTTGACTCGACTTGACACAAACTCACCTCCACCTCTCTCCACCTCCACAAACATCATCACCATGACGGCCGCTCTTCCGGTAGCAGCAGGTCACCACAGGAATATATCACAACAAATTTCGCCTTTGATTACGAACATAAATACCATCGGTTTCATAGATGAAGCGGATTAGTGTCGCATCTTTAACCACTGCTGAGAAATTATAGTCACCATCACGTCCTTGAAAAAATGTGTACTTATCGTTCCGTTGCCACCCTATCGTAGACTTTGAGTACATAATATGCAATGAAATAACGCAATACCATCATCTACGATTCGGTCATAATATACGGTGAATATTGGTATCATGTTGGGATAAAAACACTTGTTGATGGAACAAATAGTTGTATACATAAGTTGTCGATGTTCAAGAACTTTTGGAGAAAGTTAGTTACCTCTTTTAGAATATGATACAGCCACAGCAAATCTTGAGATAGAATGAATAAAACAATCCATATAATACCGCTGATATTGAGGAAGATCTCGGGTATTTCCTCATCTGGAAGTGTTCATGAGGTGTAAGATCAAGAGTACAATAGATCAACAACAGTATGTGTACGAAGACAAACAATCAAAACGAATCAAAACCAGCAAACAAAAGTGGGCCACAAACAAAACACTTATACATCATTGGCACGACGTTCAACGTCTTCTATCTGCCTTGCCACTGGATCGTGTCCTTGTTACCACATTCTATTGAAAGTGCAAACCAATCTAAAGCGTACGCAACAACTGTTACAATGTCTGCAGGCAGAAGCCAGAAGCAATGCAGTAGCACTAAAACCTCCACCAAGGGTTGATTGACGATTGCAAAAGGCAATACATGCGACACAATAATCAAAGCCATGATATTATAAACTCATTGGGCGCTCTGAGACTCTATTTTGATCGATGATGTGATATGCATCGCATGTTGTTGTTGGATATTGGTTGAAATGCAAAAACGTATTAAGTTTCTCAAAGCTATTGTTGTTACTAAAAGTCGGCATGGACAAGAGACAACTGCACAACTATTTCAATGACACTTCGTTATCTACATTATCTTCGTATTATTCCGGTAGAGCTTGGCAGTTCCAATCATTATCGGGCGTAGTGTTTGCTTTGGCCTCTGGCTAGAAGCCGAATGGACCCATCACTTCAGATGCAGTGCATTGTTGTAAGGTCACCCACGTTGACCACCTAATGATTATTTGGATCACTTGCGGCCCGAAACGGCCTTCTTCATGAATATATTGTATATTGCTTTTTATGTTGGGCTGCAATGTCGATGTCTTCGGCTTGCATCCAAATTGAAGTAGGCACAGCTAGATTGATTCCACTTCGCGAGCGGCAAGTCTTCTCGAGCGCCTCTTCGGTTATCACGACATTTTGATTGCTTATTACTCTTATTGGTCGAATGGTGTTGATGAGTCATGATGATCATTTTATCAAAGACTTCCACAATTGTATTGGTGTATGGTTCTCTGTCTACTATCCAGATGCCTCCTCAAATCGGCATCGACGGTCGTTCGCAACGAATGTGACTAATGATGATTCACAATTATGTTCGCAGCAGCAAAAGTGCAATAAATATTATATTATCATCGGCTGATGAGGTATTTGCCTTGATCTTCGGTAGTAGTAATGTCTCGGAGGTTGCTTCTTCATATCAATAGGGCGAACGGAGGTGAATTGTGCCATGATCATAACGCTCGTGTTGCTGCCGTCAACTCCTCTTGATCAAGGCAGATCTCGGTCTCGAGGCGCTTATTATCAATTATACTAAGTCTGTCGAAGTGAATACACAATATATGTGCGGAAGACTCGTCATACTCCACTTATATTGACATGAGTTGTCGCTGTAGGTGATGTGGATATGTGCTTCAGAAATTTTATTACTGGGTGGTTCCAGGTGATCCCTAAGGGTTTAATCGAAAGTTAACACGTATGTGGGCTTAATTGATGCTTTAGGATCGGCCAAAAATCGACGTCGTGTGTGTAGCAGGCTCCGGCTCTAGGCATCATTTCGTCATTGTCAGCGCGGGGAGTTGCTTGATGAATGATGAGTTGACAGAAATTGGCCCAAAGTGTTTTTATAAGACTCATTACGTCATTCATACTGAATCAACGTAGGAATTCAAATTTTGAATGGGAAACCCGAAAAGCGTGAAGAACGCTGTATGGGAATTCCAGAGGTGGTGGCGTTGACGACCGCATTGTGTTTGGATTAGGACAAAATGCAGAGCCAGTCAGTCTAACTGTGCGTTGGCCTTCCATGAAAGAAATCGTCATTTCCTTGACAGGTCTTGGTTTGGTCACATTAGCAACTACTCAAATCCAATTATTGTTACAGAGGATATTGCATAAACGATTCGGATACAGAATGAGGCGACCAAACGTAGCACAAACAGTAATAACATTGCGTCGAAGAGGCCAACACTTTTGCACAATCACAGTTGCAGGCTGACCGCTGAGCTCGCAAGTCTTGCTTTGGAACAAGAGTAACACATAATAATGATGAACATTCTCTTATTCTTATAATTATTCTAATATTTACAATCCTTCTAGCATAAGTTCATAGGGTCCACTGAGGTATCTCCATAGTCATAGTCTCCTGAATCACAACGCTTCCAGCCGATATTTTGCAGTGCAACAAGTCATTCGCTGCAGCTCTTTTCTTGAATTGCAGGTGGTAGTTGCGATGGCGACAGCTTGACTTGGATTTCTCCTTTCTTTCTCAGGCGAAATCAATGGAGAGTCAATATCACAAATTGGGACCAAACACGGCCACGCTTGTCTTTGGTGGCAATGCCAAAAAGGAGCTGGCAGCCTAGAAACCAAACTAACTGTTCTTCTTCTTTCAAGATGATCACCAACTGCTCTTGTCGTCTTTACTGGCACTAGCCGGTATTGGAGTGGAACTGTTCCTCAGCTTGGAGAAGAATGTTTCTGGGTTACTGAATAAAGCTGATAGCAGTGTTGTGCAATGTCTGACCGCTGGCAAAATGATATTGCTGCTTGATTCGTCATTATGTCACCAGCATAGAAAGACATGTATTCAATTTTTAGAACAATTTATTCAACTCATACTCGTCATACGCCAACTTCGTCACTATCCAAATGACCTTCTTTGATCCATGCGTAGGCGCCGTCCTCGTGATCAGTTGAAATGAAGAGTTTTTGTGGGGCTGCAGTATCATTGGGAAAACGTGACCAACTCCATTTGGTATGGATACGTGACGTAGCCTTGCCTAGTTCTGATTTAATACATCCTGCCAACAGGAACATTTCCAAGCCATGAGGTGGGATGGGCAAGATCTTGTCCATGGTACCTTTTGGAAAGTAAAGGGCGTAGGTTCGTTCAAGGGGTGACGAGAACAAAGGAAACTTTTGTACATCACGTTCCTTTCCCATCTTTAAATCCACCAAGGCAGGCAGTGACCATGACGACGTTTTCTGGTTCCTCCCTCGTCTTAGACATTTGTCGCAATTTTACGAGGATTGTACAACCATCTTCCTTGATCTTTGGCGTATGGTATAGAACCAATGTAATTACGAACATAGCTATAAGCGGGAAATGCGCCATAATCATCATGCCATGTTCCTGCAACGACGATGAATTCTTCGCCACCATGATGAGTGTGCCGAGGAAACTCCTGATGTGGGTCAAAACGGACAATCGTTGTAGCCCGTGCGACCTCAGCTCCCTTCCTTTCTAACATTTTTCGCCATACGCCTCCTTTTGTTGCTTGTGATTGCTTTCGTCCAAGTCAACTCATCACTATCTACATGGACCATGACTGTCTTGTCTGAATTTAGTTCCTGCCACTCCATTTTCTTGTGTTATGTGTTAAAGCAGATTATTCTATCTCGGCTATGGTCGACGTGCTCTTCTCCTGAGCTCTTGGCTTTTATTCTGTGGCTTGCTCATCAACACGGGGTCGCTTGTTATATCGTAGTGTTTGATTGCCTGCTATCAGCCCATCCAGCCACTATCAAAAGTAAACAAAGCGCAAAATACCGCGAACGAATTTTTTGCGCGGGGCGCACATTGTTGCCACTGACGTATCTACACTACATCATACCAGGCAGCAAGCCACACCAGAGCCCATAGACACTACGATGAAGATCATTGCCGCTACCATATCACTGTTGCTGCCTGCTACAAATGCATTCAGTCCGCAGCTAGCTACTGCTGGGCGAAGTTCATTCCGTCCCATCTTTTCTACTGCTCTCAGCTCTAGTTCCTATCTCGACAATTTGTCGAGTGTGTCAACTAGCTCTAGTTTTACCGCAACTGATGAGCAGGCCACTGAAATTCTAGACTCAACATTCCGAAGGACAGTGAGCAGTACTGCAAACACACCATCATCTGTGCCTGTGATGAGTAAACTAAGCTTGAATGAAGCGGATATACTTGCGAATGGTGTGATTGACAACGTCAACAGAAATGAATTTCCACCCATTGTGGTAACTGTTGTTGATAGGCAAGCCAATATTCTGGTGCAAAAAAGGATGGACGATGTTTGTCATGCTGCCTTTCCTGAATTTTCATACGCCAAAGCGTTCACATGCGTGACAATGGGCGTGTCCTCTCGAGACTTCCGTGATAAATACACTGCTACAAATGATGCCGCAAAAATTGGTCAGATGAATTCGATGATGGCGATTAGCAAAATGGCTGCATTCCCTGGTGGAGTACTTTTGCGCAATGGAGATAATGAAATTATAGGTGCCGTTGGAGTTAGTGGAGCAGCCGGAGATGAGGATGAATACGTTGCTCTGAATTCTGCATGGGAATCTGGTTTACCTTTAGAAACCATGCCAAAAGAACACAGCTGCACGACAGTTAAGTCACCATGATTCTTCATTTGACTAGTTAAACCTTACAATCATCGGCAAAACATTGTTAAGTAAGAATCAAATGATTAAATCATACTCCTGATCGCCTCTTGCAGTAACTTTTTCTTCTCTAATCGAAACAAAACTGTCAAGACTTCTTCGTTATCGACACCCTTGCCTTCTTTATACATTTTGAGCAAGTTTTCATCCTCTTCGATAGTGGTAGCCTTCGATTCTAACTCCATCTCCATTGCTCTTCGCACTGCCGTTCGTGCCGCACGTTCATTGGCTGGAGACACCTCCGCTGCAAAGTTGCCTATAGCTTCGCCAGAGTCATCCCATTCATCATCGGTGGACATCAAGGCACGGAGTGCTTGGATGACTGCTGGATCAATCCCAGTAGCACGTGTGAGAACTACTCCTCCAATACTGTTAGCTGCTTCAGTGTTGGTGTTAAGGTTGTTGGTTGCGAAGCCTAACAAACCAGCACGATCTAGCTTTTCAAGCCTTCCCGGTCCAACCTTTCGCCCACAAGCCTCTTCGAGAGCTTCAATATTCCACTGGCGTATCGGGGGTAAAATATACACGTCATGAACATTGTTCTGTTCAACAAATCCATAGTACTGCAGCAATTGGTCGTTGTTTCTTGGTCCGTACGAGATAAACATCTCTTTCCCTTGTTGCACACCTGGATCTAATGCCGACAAACTGAATCCATCTGAAAAGTATTCAAACGCCACATTTCCAGTAGCACCCATTCCGACATGATTGGCCATATCAATGAGTGGGCAAATCACATATTTTTGCGCCTTGAGTAATTTGGGAAACACGAAGTCTTTCAAGATGGATCCGCAAATGACTAATGCAGCGCCATTGGCCGCCTGTTCCACTGTACCTATCCCAAGACCAATGTATACTGCAACAAGGGCAGTCACAGTAGCATATGGGATAGGATTAAACGCTGATCCTGAGTATGCCCCTGAAAAGGCACGACTACGCGCCGTCTCACATCCCCAGACAAAATCATCATACGAAATACGAGATGAAAATTCCTTGGATGCAGCAACAAGATCATCATATTGCTTCCTCCAAACACGTTTTTGTAATGCGACTGCTTCCATCATAGGGCGATACTGCAATTCATCGAGTGAAGATTCTGACCAATGAAGTGGTGTGTCATAAGCACGTGGAAGCGAATCTATCCAGGGCTTTATATCAACGCCTCCAGCTAGCTGGTTGACCGAGTCTACTTTGTCATAGTAGTTCAATTGAATAGAAAGAGCTGTCCACCACGGAGAGTTTCTGTAAGCTTTTGGATCGGAAGAAAATAGATTTTTTTCCATGGCAGCATTATAATCAGTTGGAGAGTCAACGGAGAGGGTAAGTTTGGTTGGAACTTGGATGACAATATCATTTGCACTCAGATTTTGTGTAGAATAGAGCCCCAAACCGGCGTTGTTAGAGGCCACAATCTCAACTCCTCCAACCTTGATATCATTGTCTTTTGCCCAGCCAGTCAAAGGCGTGGTCCGTTTCAATCTCGAAGATGATGATGGCGACGGATCTGATTTTGTTTTCACCGCAAACAGCGGAGCAGAATCCTGTCTTGTGATGGTTTTGAAGGCAGTTGGTGCAAAAGCAGAAGCACTGCCTCCGGCAAAGACACTTATGACGAAGACAGAGTACTTCATTGTGTTGAGGTCAATTTATTTCCCGGACGAGATGCTCCAACTCCTTGGTTGACATAATATCATGATGTGCTGCGAATCTATCGAGTGCGTCGTTTTCAACTTCTTGACAGGCTTCATCTGGCAAAAATGGCGGGATGATACATAACTCCTTGCAGCAAAGGCGGGACTGGCTTAGGACGCCTCTTTCAAGGGCCAGCAGCAACAATAAGATGTCTGCGGGTAGGCCCGAAGCTAAATAAGAGTTGGACTGCTGGGACTAAGGACAGAAGTTTGCATTGTAAGGCTCATCTTCCTCTTGCCAGCCGCTTGTCCATGCTATTCCAAACGCAACAATGCAATCGATCACAGCGGTTATGTACCTAATGTAATCAGTAATCATCTAAATCGCTATGAAGACTCCTCTCTCAGAGGGCCTTTCATACATTCCGAAACAACCAAACATTCACTGCATCACTCCATCATGTTCCCCTCAAATTACGACGAGTATGACAACCCTGATCAAGACTGGCTTCCTTAGCCTCAAGTTCATCAATATGATATCTTTCCATTAGCCAACTAACCCGCTTATCACAATTGAAATTCATATGATTCCATTGACAGCTACCAGCACCATTTATCTATACCCAATTCATGCTCCACTGTTTTTTTCAACAATAGCTTCCTCCTTTTCCTTCTCCTCCTTCTGCTCTTCCACAGTTATAGGAGCCGTCTCTGGCTTTAGTTCATGCTCCATCAATTCAACCTTTTCCACAATCTCTTCCACCTCCTGCTTCTTGTCATGTACTACCAATTTAGCCTGTTCCACCTCCAGTGTTAATTGTGCCAATTCCTGCTTGGTCATGATTTCCATTCCGGTGAGATCTTCCAATCCCTGATGAAGTTGATTTCGTGCCTGACTTGCACCGGGGACGGTAACGTATTCGTATGCGTCGAGAAGGAGAATGAATAGGAGTAGGATGAGTGTGAAGCAACCAACGATGGAGTAATCAAGTGTGGATCGTTGTCCCGTTGTGTTGGGACCTTGGATATTCATGAAATTCATCTTGGTGTTGGTATGTATATATGTGGGGTGTTTCTTCTTTACGATCTTTCTTGAGCAATGCCACTTTGGAAAAAAGAACGATCAGAAGACGATGAGCATGTATTCATTGAAGGACGAATAAGCAATGTGAGTGTATCGAGAGGAAAAAGGGCAAGATTGTATATCCTGTGATGTTTCGTAGCTGCCGCCACCCACCACGCTTTCACATCAACATGAGCCGCACGAGTGCAAAGTACATGAAATGATTGGTAGATCTTACTCGGCTCGGGTGCACTTACAACACAATCGATCAACTAGGCACAACATCTACCATACAAAGCAATAAAAACGAAGGCAAACGGCAGCATTTTTGATCTATTCGGGTGTCGGTCCATCGCCAGTCGCTCGCCTTTGCTCGTATCTTTTCCCGCCATCTCAGCCTCCACAGAAATCTTTCATTTTTTAGCAAGAACAAAGAGCGAGCATTAAAGCAACACCTTCGAACACCTCGACATTACAAACATCACCATGCCAACAATGACAGCCACAACCACCACCACTCCCCTCAGCCACATCACCAAAGGCGACTCCCTCCTCATCGACGGCCTATACGACGCAGCCATTGAAAATTACACTACGGCGATTTGTCTCACCGATACCACCACCAGCAGCCGTGCGAAAAAGTCGTCCACCAATGACTCCTCCAACGACGATACCACCACCACCACCACCGACGAGGACAATAAGGTATTACTCCTCCTCCGCTTCCGATCCTTCACCCACCGCTCGGAAGCATACTTGTCCAAATTGAAATATTCCCATGCCTACAATGACGCACGTGCCGCATTGGCCCTCATGGACGAGGATAATTCCCACTACCCCACCGCCATCATTATCCTCCTTCTCATTGTTGTTGCTGCTACCTAATAAGCTACGCCACGGAGAACTAGCCCTAGCCCACGATCGCATTGCCCGATCTAGCATGGGCCTCTTCCATTCCAACATGGGGATTGCTGCCCGGGGAAAAAAATGGTCGTGTGGCTTTTGTCAAGTTGATGCAGGGGCAGATGATGGAGGAGGGGGCGGAGGAGATGAGGGAGGAGGCGAGGAGGCATTGGGAGCGGGGCGTTGGAGTTGGTGGAGGAAATTAGTAGTGGTGGAGGTGGTGACGCAACTGCTGCTTTGGTGAGTAAGTATCGTAACAAGTTTGGCACAATTGGACAATGATGGAGGGGAGCAACTTGATGATGATGATGATACTAACGAGGGTGGAAAGGAGGAGGGTATTGGGAATGATTTCTTGGCAAAGATGGGTGGATTGATGTCGTCCACTAGTGATGATGGTCAACAACATCAAACTCCAGCTGCGTCATCTTCGTCTACTAACAACTACAACAGCAGCACAACCACCTTCAAGGACTCCAACAACAACAACAACTTCTTCCTCTCCACCCTCCTCATCGTCACGTGGACCACCCAAACCAAGCAATCACCCAGCCTCCAAAAAAACAAACCTCCCCCGTCACCCATGGCGTCATGTCTGGAATGCCGAATATCAATACTACCAAGACGATAACTGGATGAAGGTTCAAAATTCTCGAACCCAATGTCTCATCGGACAATTTGACTGTCACATTTACTCCAGATGAATTGATGGTCAAGATTAAAAAACTAGATCAGGGGGGAGTGTTGACGGAATATACAGTTATTTATGGGGATTTGTATGAGGAGGTTGTTGTGGAGAAGTGCAGGGCTGTTATTAAGGATGAGAAGGTTCTTATCAAGTTGAAGAAGAAGGAGGGTAAGCTGGAGTGGGTGAAGTTGTTGGATGATAGTAAGAGTGGGGAGAGGAAGAAGGGTAGGATTGAGAAGCGCGGAGGAGTGGACACTACTACCACTACCACTGCTGCTAAAGTGGATGACAAGCTCACCGCTACCACTACCGCTGCTTCTACTACCACTAGCGCTACCACCAACAATAGACCAACCCAAATCCCCACTGTAGCATCCACCAAAAATCGACCCTACGCCTCCCACCGCGACTGGAACGCCATCGAAGCCAACATCAAAGCCGAAGAAGAGGCCGAAAAACCCGAGGGGACGAGGCACTCAACAAACTCTTCCAACAGATCTATTCCAATGCCAATGAGGATACGCGTCGTGCCATGGTCAAGAGTATGCAGACTTCGGGGGGGACGTGTCTCTCTACCAATTGGGATGAGGTGGAGAATACTGATTATGAGAAGGAACGTCAGGCTCCCAAGGGGATGGAATGGAAGACGTATGAGAATGACAAATTGCCAATGAAGGATGAATAGTCTGACTGTAGATCATGATTACGGTATGTTAGGAAGTGAGTCAGAGTCATACTTAGGGGAAGATTATCTTTTTCGTATTGATAGCTCAATCGAGCCACACGAAATATAAGAAATATATAGTTTACATTTCATAACAGTTTTCATTATCCATCAGGTGTCATCTTCGAGGCGATCCTCGTCCAAGAAGTGACATCATCAACGCACAACCAAATGACAAACCTATCCCTACCAACACTCCAGACGTGAACAAGCGTTGTTCTTCACTCTCCGATGCTGTTTTCTTCTTTCCACTAGCATCACTATCAAGTAGTGATGTTCTTCCTTCTTCTCCTCCTTCTTCCTCTCCATCTTTCTCATACGCATCCAACGCCAATGCAAACGCACCGACCAATCCACTCCCAACCTCCTCCCAACTACTCCCAACAATAACATCCTCCAACTTCCTTTCGTCACTCAACTCCTCCACACTATCAAGATAACCATTCAACAACGTCCACACCCGACTTCGTACCATTGAATAAAGAATATCACGCTTCATGATTCCTCCTCCCAATACAATCTTTTGACAGGATGTGAGTAGCAGTAGTGATACGCAGAGGTTGGCAATGGCGTTGGAGGCATGGAGCCATATTGGATGAGAGTTGGGGAGGGTGGATAATATTTCACGTGTTTGAGCATTGTCTCCATTGTTGTTGTTGTCGTTGATGCTGATTTTAGAAGATTGCTCTTGTTCCTCATCTCTCTTTCTAGAAGGACTACTGCCATTACCACCACTACCACCACTGCCCTTTGCATACAATTTCTTCGCCATTTCTCTTTCCTGCTCCATCTGAATCCAACGTTCCGTCAACGCAACACTACTCGCTACACCCTCCACTGTTCCCAGCCCTTTGTAGGGACTTTTCGCTCCCCATGAATATCCAGTGAATTTGTCATCGGGCAATGGTTGGATGCAGATATGTCCTCCTTCGGGATGTAAAAGTCCGTGGAGTGGTTGTGAGTTTAAGACTAGTCCTACACCTACACCGGTGCCTATGGTTATATAGGATAATGATGTAAGTGGTTTGGAAGAAGAAGTATTGCTCGATTGTTCTTGTTGATAAGATCGATGTTGAAACTCGGCCAGTGCCGGAGCATTTACATCCGTATCAAATGCAACCCTCTTCTCTAATTCTCCACCCATCAGCCCACACGCTTCTTGAATGGGTGACAATATATCCACCCCCCTCCACTGTTTTTTAGGCGAACCAGATAATATTTTGCCATACTGATCTTTCGATTTGGGATCCACCCCAGCTGGGCCAAAGGAGGCTATCCCCAATGCCGAATATCCATCGGGTGGTAAATGCGTCCGAAAAAACGAACACGCCTCACTGATAATTTCTTCCGGAGTGTAATTATTTGGTATTTCGCCAGTAACGTCATCTCGCTTCGGGATGGTGGCTGTGTGTAAGAGGTGTAGTTTGGTGCATCCGATGCTGAGAATATTGTTGTTTTCATCGTTGTTGTTGTTGTTTTTTGCCACTGATGATGATGATGATGATGATGATGATACGCATGCCACTGATACAACAAAGGTGGTCCCTCCGCCTTCTACTGCGGCGAGGTAGGCTTTATTGTCGGCCATGTTCATAACAGAAATGGTGTTATGATGACCAGTAGGATCTCATTGACACCTTACTCGCCGTCTAACGCCAAAAATTAAATTCGATAGTGCTATTTGAACACAACCGTACACAAAAAATAGTAACGATGAAGATTTAAATAATATTATAGCCCATCTCAGCAACACGAACATCATTCTCCGACGTCCTCCTAGCTAGACTGATGTAATCGACCTCTCTCCATCAATCCTCACCGCCGCTTCTACATATACACATTGGGGATGCACGCTGTTTTTCAATGATGCTTATCAATATCGGTTTGTGCTCTGGGGTTGCTAATGGAGATCCAATTCCACGCCTACCATATACACAAACCATCCACATCGCGGCGAACTTCAACCCATGGCACTATACCCATCCAAAATATGATCATTTCCCTAACAATCTTCAAGACCTATATCATTCAGATCAATCCTACCATCCAACATCGACCCAACACGCACCGCTGATGTTTTCAATAGAGAGGGATGGGGTAGGGTGGCGTTTAGTTGGAGTGAGGATTTAAAAGGCAATAAGTATGTATGTGTCTCCAGAGGAAGTAATTTTGCGGCAGTATATTGCTTCTGAATAGATCAGCACGTGATTATCACTACCCAATCAAGGCTTTTAGGTTTCTATGACATAAATTCGATGGATACGGCTGCATTTGATCAATGTTTACATTGTCGGAACAAACTGCATTCTCTCATGGGAGATTGATGTTCAACTACATACGTCATCATCGAGAACCTTCACCATTGCCATCATCCTTATGTAAGCGGTGACATTGATCTCGGCGAGTGTATACTTGAGCAATACGTTTCCATCCGCTTAGTTAGTTGAAAGCTTCTGCTTTATCACTGCACATGATTATTTAGCATTCCAACACAATGATAACAACACTGTGGTATTGAGACGTAAGGCATGGGAGCAATCACTGTCAGAAACCAACAAGTAGTATGTACATAAGGATGATGAAACAACTGCAGTGTGTTGAATGGGCGCAGTGTCAGCCAGAGGGATCTCGTTCACATTCAATTTAAGTAGTAAAGTTTGTGCCAAGCAAAGTCAGATTGAGGGGAAAGAGGAGGTAGCAAGCAACCGGGAGTATTGAGAGTGAAGAATGGTATTCTTTGATGAGTACCAACTTTGCAAGTGGTATGCGACCAAGGGTCAAGGCAGCAATTGAATAGGTGATTGAATCGGCGGGAAAGTGGGTGCTACGACTTAGCGATCACTCCCAGACAACCACTCTAGGTTGACTTACAAGCTAGAAGGACAATGTGTATCTCATTACGATGCATATAGATAATTTGCTCTTTGAGAGGTGCTCCAGATAAAGGTTCTGTTATTATTATCACCGATGTAGCTCTGACTATATGCAATTATTACTGCTGTCGCGTCTCCTGCTTGTCGAGTGATTGACGGAATCCTCCGTGTACACCCCTCGCTGGCTATTCAATAGTGTCTCATGCCTCACAATAAGCAAATCATGTATATAACTTTACCATCATCAATCACTTGGCAATAAGTTGCAATTGCAATATTGTAGCCGCTGATTGAATCATTAATGTCCCAACTTGTGATCCACTTAAAGTTTGTTGCGTTGAGATCACAATCAAGTTAGGACCTCTCTGAACACGTAATGAATGAGCGGCAGTCAAGATCCATACTTATCGCAGTCTGAAGAAGATGAGTATTATCTTGATAAAGATCTTAATTTATACTACAACAAATATCAAAAAGTCAACCATCAGCAAGCGTTCAACTGAGCATAGTTCCCATTTTCAAACGATCGATCCACACAACCATTCACTACCCACAAAGAGTTGACACAGACGACATCATAGATGGATCAACTGCTATCGAGGATGGTTTCTGACCGCCACGTGCCGCGGCTGCCGCTCGACGAATACGTTGATTCAATGACATGTTTTTGATCTCATCTGACTTGAAATCTGCGCATTTCATCACATCTGGAACAGTGATAGTTGTGTTCTCAATAATCTTTCTCACCGCCTTTCGGAACCGCGGATCATCATTGGCACTACTCCTAGTCATATTGGAAGGGTGTTGGAGGGTATAATGATCAGTTTAATTCGATTGCAGCGGTGGTTAAGTGCATTTTACATTGGTCGGCGCCATGATTTTTTGACTTTTTTGAAGGTACATGTACCTTCGGGCGATCGTTTGGGTGGGAGGATGATGGAATTAACCCATACAATAATACATCTATAGAATCGTCATTAAATTCTCTTTCTGCAGTATTTCATTACTTTTAGGATTAAAGCTCGTACAAAGAAGATATAGGAAGACTACTAAATTGCGTCAAAACTCATTTTTTTATGTAAAATAAGGGGGTGAGCCAAAATCCCACTTCAACTTGTACCGTCAAACAATCCACCACTTTTGACTCATTTACACCCGCACCATGATGTCCTCCAATACTATGGCCGCAGTTACCTACAACCATCCAACATGTCAATTCCGCCGTGCTCAAGTGGCGGCCAATATTATTGTCTATGCGTCTTAGGCGGCAACCGTGCGCAGCCGCTTCGGCCGTTATGAAATTATCGTCGCCATCAGTGGCATAAAATCTGCCATTTTCAACTCCGCCCAACCCTACTACCGCCGCTTTGGGGACGATGCGCTGCAAGTGAAAGATCCTTCTCGCACATGATGAATATCTACTATATATTAGACGTGTTAGGCGCCTTGAAAGCATCACTGTCATTATTATATTGATAGTCAACCATATCAAATGCAAATGAAGATATTATTCTACCCCCAAAAGAATACACAACAATCTACCTTCTTAATGGACTAATGACAACAAATGAGCGTTGATTTACGTACTTATGTCTTTCGTAAGCATAATGGAATACATTGGTGCTTTATTGTAGAGGAGAATATAACATGCATAAAGTTATTCCTTTTATGGAAAATTGTGTAAAAATATGCACTAAATTATTATATGAAAATGATGGATAATATGCGGTTCTAATCAATCCACATTGCTGCAGTCGTTCCCAAGGTTACATACTATCTTTATAATGATATGCTGATAATGTTTTGCTCAATTGACAGTGTATATTGTAACGATTTCGAGTTGATTGTTGCGGACGCCCGAGACAAATATATACATCAATTTTGTGTAGTGTGGGAGAGAGGTTGTACAGCATTTTCCACCGCTTCAGTCAGTCAATCCTTCATCTATAATAATATTGTAATGAGTTGGTAACGAGTGATGGCTTTGGTAATGGTTGGTGGGCACTCCTCGTTGTAGTATAGCCGATGATGGTTGTGCTGACCTCTTTTCCGCTGACGCGAGGTTCCGTTGATTCCGATGACATTATCGGGCGAGAGATCGGCCGCCAAGGCACAGTTACCTCCTTATATGTCTATACCATCGATCGGTGCGTCGTGGTGGCGTTGTAGGTGGCTTTCATGACCATAACACGAGACCTATGTCTCCTACATCGGTGGCATCGGAGTATTTCCGTTATTTCACGGGCATCGCGATTATCTCCTTTAATATATCCGACCAAAGGTGAGCGAATGATGGTTGTTATTGTTGTGTTTTCGCATGGCGGAAGCGTGGGCAGAAGGCTCTCTGGAGGTGTGAGCGTGACTTGAATGAGATGAGATGAGGCAGAATATCTTTTGAAAACGCATGTACTAATTCCTATGTAGACTCTACGAGGCCATTTTGCTAGATAAACGGCCAATTTAGCTAGAGTTTTTTTAGTTTGTTGGATGTTGGTGGGTCATTCGTAATTACGAACCATAAACTACCATATGTTACATATCGTAAAAATAAGTAGGTACTTAGGAGAAATCTCATGGCCATCAATTCAAAATCAGAAGAGGCAACAAAAAATCCAAGCAAGTCCAAGTAGGTCTAGTTTTGCTTTCATATCACATGAAACAACCTCTTCAAAAAGAGTTCATTTGCCAACCATCTCCCCTACCACTCTGGATCAGGGTCTCAATAATATCGCGTCAGGATGGGAGTCCCAAAGGTTCGTGATGTTCTGACTTGAATTCACCATTATATTATGTTTTTCCACTAAACTGATGTTTTCAACCTACCTGTCAACAGTTCTTCCGCTGGCTGTCAGAAAGATACCCCTTAATCAATCAGCCCATCAACTGTCCGCCAAGTGAAGATACGAAGAAGGCGCACGGGTTTCATCCCAATTCATTCACAAATAATGATAGCAAAAATTGGGACAATCGTCAAAATACAGCACTCCCGCACATCATGCCAGAGTTCGATCGGTTGTATTTGGATATGAATGGTATTATTCATTGCGCTTCTCATAACAACTCCGAAGAAGAATTGGAGAAAGAAAAAGAGCTGAACGCTGACAATAATGGCAATGTGACGCCTGAATTGAGCGCTTCTGGCATTACGGAGGAGCAGATATTCCAAAATGTATGCTACTACCTTGATCGTGTCGTTTCTGATATTGTTCAACCAAAACAATTAGTTTACCTTGCTATTGACGGTGTTGCTCCACGTGCTAAAATGAACCAGCAGCGTAGTCGTCGGTATCGGAGTGGTGGCGAGAAAGAAATTGAGATGCATTTGATGACTTTACAAAGCACACAAGGCCGCAATGGCAAATACAACGAGGATGACAATGAAAGGATGAGTAGAGAGTATCTTATTGAAGCCGATGGAGGTGCCTTTGATGGATATTGGTCAACGGAGAGTAACCAAGCGAGGGGATCTCAAAGGTTCACAGGAACGATGACGGCAGGCTCTGATTCTTCCACAGTTGCATCGCCGGTCGCAAGCTCTGCAAATGTCGATCCAAAGCAACACGCATTCCACTCCAACAGCATCACACCTGGCACGCCTTTTCTATACAGATGCTCTCAAAATATTCTTGCTTTTGTCCGTCAAAAACTCGAAACGGACCCCAAATGGCAAGATCTAACTATTATTTTCAGCGGCCATGATGTACCCGGAGAGGGAGAGCACAAGATTATGGATTTCATTCGCCACGAGAAAACAAAACCTGGATATGATCCCAATACTCGGCACTGTGTATTTGGGCAAGATGGTGATTTGATAATGCTGGGGCTGGCTACTCACGAGCCACATTTTTGTCTGCTACGTGAAGAGGTTGTGTTTGATATGGCGAGGAAAAAAGCTGTTCAAGCTCTTGCCAAGTTGGAAAACCAGAAAGAATTAAATGACGACAGCCAAGTTGAGACTGTGCCTGCAGCATCTGTCCAACCACCTCTTAGCGCCGCCATCCAATCATACATCCACAACTCCAACTTTGAGCTGTTGCATCTCTCTGTCCTGCGAGATTACCTTGCGCTGGAATTTGAGACGTCAGAGTTTTATCCTTCTTCCAAATACAAGTTGGAGCCAACGATTGATGACTTTGTCTTCATGACGTTCCTCGTAGGCAATGACTTTTTGCCTCACATGCCAGCATTAGACATTGGGGAAGAGGCGTTTGATCTAATCTTTTACGCATACAAAAAGAACAGAGGAAAGTGGCTGAGTGACGGTCGATACAGAAGAACTATGTCTGCCGAGGAGGAGTCAAAGACACACACAATCAACCACCCCTACCTAACTGATGCAGGTAGAATCACTTCCGGATCTCGTCTTGAGAGTTTTCTAGCTGACGTTGGGCGATACGAAGACCCATTCTACGAGAACAAAAAGCTATCGATGTCAGAAGATAACGAAAGAATGCGCAAAGCTGACAAAAAGGCTGGCCGCGAGTCACTAATCCCATCTGATGAGATTTTGGAGCAAGTCGAACAGGCAGAGAGAGAACGCTATAGAGATATGCTCATCCAAAAGTCTGCAGCAGAAGATAAGATAGAACTGGTAGAAGATGCTTTCAGCCCTGTGACATCCACGCAATCCATACCAGAAGTCAAATTTGATTCGACTGGAAACGAAAGTGATGATGCCTTGATAAGCAAGTTTGGAGGCATCCTACGTGAATCTCTGTCGCCAGAGGGAGGTGGAGTTGCTAATATAAAAGCAGCCAAAATTGACGATAGCAGTTTAGTCGACTTGAAAGGCAGATACTATTACGACAAATTTGGTTTCACTCCGTTTGATGCCGAAAAACATTTAGCACTGAGGAAAGCATACCTGGAAGGCTTGGTGTGGACTCTTGAGTACTATTACAGGGGTTGCCCATCTTGGGGTAAGTTTCTCAGTATCGTTTTTGTTGTTTGTTTGTTTATTGTCTTCAAATGTCTCATCCATTTCATACCAACCACCTCCTTCTAGAATGGTACTACCCCTACCATTATGGGCCAATGATTAGTGATCTTGTCAATTTGAATTCGATGCTAGAAGACATGTCGTTCTTTAGTGACAAGGAAGAGCCTAAGCCAGGCGTTCGGCGAGTTGCAGGGGAACCATTGCGCCCATTCGAACAATTGCTTGGCTGTCTCCCCCCATCAAGTTCTTATCTTTTGCCCGAACCATATAGATGGCTCATGACATCACCCGACTCTCCACTGATTGAGTAAGTTTGAACCGCCAAAGGTCGTCACCAAATATTTCTTCTGCTCACATCTCTTTCTCATTGTACCTTTCTCCAGCTTCTATCCTGAGTCCTTCACTGTTGACATGAATGGTAAACGTTGGCCATGGGAGGCAGTGACTCTTCTTCCATTCATTGATTCGGCAAAACTATCAGACGCGACAAGGTCGTTGATCGACGAGAATAAGTTAACAGAAGAAGAGAAGCGCTTAAATCAATTCGGTAATGCGCACGTTTTGACGAAGTCTTCTACGGAGATACTTGGAGAAAGTCCATGGGCGTATGATGAGGATGCAGATGTAGCATTTCACCCTCAACTACATGCCGGTACTAGTGTCCCGTACCCGAGTTTTCCATCTTTGAAGGATGCACCTATTAAAAAGCTCAATCGAAGGAAAGTGTTTGCCAATGTATTTGGCTTACGCAGTCGATACAGGACAGCACTTCTCGAGATGGAAGACGACTTGCCTCCTTTGCCCCCTGTAGTGCTACTAGCACAGAAGTTCATTGGCACAACAGTATACTTTAGATATCCCATATTGCACGAGGGTCTTGTTTGTTCAGTCAGTGACTCATCAGTAGTGTACAGAGGGAATGAAAAACCTCGTAAATTCTCTGACGATATTCGTGCAAAAAGGAAGGCGCAGCTTGCAAAGATGCAAAAGACGTACATGATAGGTGAAGGTATTAGTGGAACAGGTGGGTGGGTGCTTCCGCAAGTTGACGTCACATTGACAGTGAGACCGCTGGAACGGATTGAGACTTCACCTGATGGGACGAAGGCGAAAGTGTACGCAAAATCTGAAGTTGAAGTGCCCCTTGTGGCTGCTCTATTTACACCATCACAGATTGATTCTCGTTTCCACTTGCCTGCGAAGCTAGAGGAAAATCCGTTCAAATTTGGTCAATTGCCTTCAATGGAAAATGTACCCGATTCTCACTCTACTGACAGAATTTTCAATGGCAACAAACGATTTGACAACATGGAAGGAAATCAATCTAGGCGAGGCAAAAAAGCTGCTAAAGCCGGTTCGACACGTTACATGTCCACATTTACCGCAGTACAAACTCCGTTTGCAGCTTTGTTGTCGAATAATACCAGAGGGAATATGATACCTCGAGTAGCAAAGAGAGATGTTATGACACAACGTTCGTTTGCAAGCGCAGCGAGGAGAGGAGGTGGAGATCCACGCCGTCGATTAGTAGGCACTGCTACTGCCATCGCAATTGCCTCGCTTTTTTGCCTACTGCAAGTCAGTTTTATCAGTGTTGTCGAGGCAGTAAAACCCAATCACTTCTCTCGATTAATGTCCTGTCGTGGTGGCGAGATAGACGATGGTTCATTTTTTGAGTCCAACATTTCTCCAACACCACCCATTGACATCGCACACGGTACGACAACAATATCATTTTTATTCAAAGGAGGAATCATAGCAGCAGTTGATTCGCGTGCAAGCATTGGAAGCTTTGTGGGTTCTAAAACGACTCAAAAGGTACTTCCTGTAAGCAAAACCGTTCTTGGGACTATGGCTGGAGGTGCAGCTGATTGTAGTTATTGGATTAGGTTTCTTAGGAATGAGTCAAAGATGCATGAGTTAACCCACGACGGCAGAGCTATCAGTGTCGCAAGGGCATCTCGTATTTTATCTTCTGTTCTCTACGGGAATCGAGGCTTAGACTTATCTGTTGGGACTATGATTATGGGATATGATAAACGTGATGGATTCAGTATATACTACATTGACAACACTGGTGTGAGAATCAAAGGAGACATGTTCGCCGTGGGAAGCGGCAGTACTTTTGCATTGGGTATTCTGGATACGGAAGAGCGGAAATTTGACATGTCAGAAGAAGAGGCAGTGGCTCTCGGAATCAAGGCAATTCGGCACGCCACACTGCGCGATGCTGCATCTGGTGGTTTCATTGGGGTCTATTTGATAAATGAAAAAGGTTGGCGTAAAGTGTTCTCTCAAGATTTGGCAAAAGCCATCATCTGATTTTAGCAAGCCAATAAGAAGAATATTAGCATCAGTGATCTTACTACAGCAGGCTATGGTATCTAGAGAGAGAGAGAATAACGTGGCTGTCGTCGTCACAAAGCACTTGGCACTAGCATATGGTATCAACCAAAGCGCTTCATAAGTTCAGTCAAGTACTTACACAAAGTATGTCAAAAAAATCTCTTATAAGCATCGTATTGAAGTATACATAACTCAAACTGCCATAACTTAGTTCTTTCCAGTCCAAAGCTTTCCAGCCTCAATCTCTCCACTCCTCAACTTCTTCCAGGCATCATGAGTCTCCTCAATGACCTCATTAGCATTCTTGGCATCCAACCACTTCTCATCGAATCCAAAGCCATTTAGTGGCTTGTCATCGGGAGTCTTGTACCAGCGGAACCATTCCCTGATACCATCCTTGACGGCATCTGGAACATCATCGATATCATTGTATTCCTTGGCAAGCTCATCATCGGTAGCAATGGCAATGACCTTCCAGTCCAATTCACCATCATCAATCATGGCAATAACACCGAGAGGCTTGACCTCGGTAACAGAGCCCATAGCAATGGCCTTTGATCCAATCTCCACAACATCAATGGGATCATCGTCCCCGAAGCACTTGAGCTCCGGGTGTTCCTCATTGGGGTTCTCCCAAGTCTGGGGAAGACATCCATAGTTCCAGAAGATGGGTCCGTGGTAATCACGTAGCTTTCCCTTCTTCATATCTTGAGCGATGGGGTTATTGGGCTCTTTGGTGGCAACTTCCATCTTGGCCTTGGTCATTTTGGGGATTTCAATGACAGCGTTGTAAGTTCCATCGGCGTTTCCCTTCAATGGGATGTCATGCCAGGGAGAAATGGTGTCATCTCCCTCGGCGAAGGAGAGACGGAAGGATTCCGTGGCGGACTCTCCGGTGGTGGCGGTGGTGTATCCGTGGAGGATGGTGGCTGGGACGGCGCGGACGGAGCGGACGGCGGCTGTGCTCCATGCAGAGGTGGTGATGGGGGTGGCGAGTGCCAAGAGGGCGAGGGGTGCTGCTGTGAACTTCATGGTGGTTGTTTTTGTTGTTGATTGCTTAAGTAAGAATGAGGAGCTTTGGCGGAACAATAAGGAGGCTGTCATCGTTCATTCCTTGCGCTGCTTGCTTGCCACCACGGAGAGCGAGGGGAGGCAATCAAGCCGTCCACATACGTGGAGCTTGGCTTGTGAGCCACATTGTGACGTTTATTTTTGTTTTGAATGAGGGGCGAGACTTCATGAGATGCTATGACATTTACTAAGCCTAATATTTTTGCGTCATCTTGCTCCACAATAAAATAATCAGCAATGATTTCCACGTGTGAAAAGATCAATCAAGCACTGAAATGAAATCAAAGACCATTCATACAACAACAACGATAGGATCACCATGAAGTCGCCATCTATCAGCAGCAGATTCTTAATATCGGCATCGCTCGCCGTTTATTTTGCTCTGTTCTCGTCATCCGCTGATGCAGTCTCCTCAAGACGATCATCATCATGGCGTCAACCCTCTGTCATGAAACGACCTTTGCACAAGATGGGGTTGGGTAGTAGTCGAGAACAACACGACAAAGTTGAATCCAATGACAGCATTGCATCATCATCATTATCATCATCGCCTATTGAGAATGCTCTCTTTTGTGTGCGTGGGGGTGGATCTAATGGGCCGTGTATTGGTATCGATCTTGGTAAGTCATCGATATCTTGTGTATTTAGCTTGGCAATGGCTGCAATATTGTATTGTCATATCATTTGTTTGATTCTCAATAATTTGTGCAAACACTTGCCGCATTCCATCATCTACGATCTCATCATCATCCTTCATATATCGACCGCCTATCAAAAAAACATCACAATGACACCACAGGAACAACCTACTCCTGCGTCGCAGTCTGGCGCCACGGACGTGTCGAAGTCTGTCCAAACGAACTAGGCAATCGAATCACACCCTCCTACGTGGCATTCCAACCTGAAAACAGCGGCACTCGTCTCATCGGAGATGCCGCCAAGAACCAAGCAGCGCAAAACCCAACAAATACCGTCTTCGATGTAAAGAGACTCATTGGACGAAAGATTGGTGACTCTACTGTGCAATCGGACAAGAAACTCATGCCGTACATAATTACCGGGGATAAAAGTGGCAAACCAGTAGTACAAATTGACGACGTGGATGGGAAGGGGACAACGAAGCAGTTCTCTCCCGAGGAGATATCCGGTATGGTGCTCCGTAAAATGAAAGAAAGTGCGGAGGCATTCTTGGGACAGAAGGTCACTCATGCAGTTGTGACTGTTCCAGCGTATTTCAATGATGCACAACGTCAGGCAACGAAGGATGCTGGAAAAATTGCCGGATTGACGATTGAACGTGTCATTAATGAACCCACTGCAGCTGCTATCGCGTATGGACTTGACAAACGCGACAAGGAGGAAAATATTCTTGTATTTGATTTGGGTGGTGGTACATTCGACGTCACTTTACTGTCAATTGATAATGGTGTATTCGAGGTTCTTGCAACCGCAGGTGATACCCACTTGGGAGGACAGGACTTTGACCAGAGGCTAATGAATTACTTTATTTCTCAATTCAAACGACAAACTGGCGTGGACATATCCGCGGACAAGAGGGCAGTACAACGGTTGAGAAAACAGTGCGAGAATGCGAAGCGGACATTGTCCAATCAAAACTCTGCCACTGTTGAATGTGATGCACTTGCGGAAGGGAAAGACTTTTCGTCAACAATTTCTAGAGCCAAATTTGAAGAGCTGAATGTGGATTTGTTCAAAAAGACAATGATTCCTGTGACGCAGGTACTGAAGGATGCAGGGATGAGCAAGGGGCAGGTGGACCAAGTAATTCTGGTTGGTGGCTCGACTCGTATTCCAAAAATCCAAAAACTGTTGAGTGAATTCTTTGGTGGGAAAGAATTGAACAAATCAATCAATCCAGATGAAGCCGTTGCATATGGTGCAGCTGTTCAGGGAGGCATTCTCAGTGGTGACGCGTCAGAAGCAACGAAAGATGTTCTTTTACTTGATGTCGCCCCACTTTCACTGGGTATCGAAACTGCAGGTGGAGTAATGACTGCTCTAATCAAACGCGGGACGACTATTCCAGTTAAGAAAAGTCAAGTGTTTTCTACCTATGCGGACAACCAGCCTGGAGTCAACATTCAAGTGTTTGAAGGCGAGCGCTCCATGACAAAATCAAATCGCCTCCTTGGGCAATTTGAACTTAGTGGAATCCCACCAGCCCCTAGAGGAGTTCCTCAAATTGAAGTATCGTTCGATGTCGATGCCAATGGTATTCTAAGCATTTCCGCTTCAGACAAAGGAACTGGACGAACTCAATCTCTCACCATTACAAGCGAGAAGGGTCGACTCTCAGACGAGGAGATCGAACGTATGGTGAAAGAGGCTGAAGATTTTGCAGAGCAGGATGCCGCGGAGAAAGGATAAACGTAGAGGCACGCAACCAACTAGAGCTTACTTGTACAACTTAAAGAACTCAATCAATGATACTCTCGGGGGAAAGTTGGAAGAATCAGAAAAGGATGAGCTGCTAAAAGCAATTGACGAGGCACTTGTATGGTTGGAGGACAATCCAGCCGCAGAAAAGGCAGAATGCGATGAGAAACAAAAGGAGGTCGAAAGACTAGCAAATCCGATCCTGAAGAAGGCGTACGAGAGTGCAGCCAATGCAGGAGGTGGGAACGCTGATGGGGACGACTTCATGGGAGCTGATTTAGATGGAGCAGGAGACCACATGGATGAACCGGAGTGTTGAGGAAGTGGATTAAATACATAATATGAAACATAATAGCCAAACTATTCTTATTTTTGTTTGTTCATCTGCTGGTCGCAAGTGTAGTAGAGACAAGCTGCGTAGAATAGGTTGACTGCCATTCCGACACTGCCTGTGATGTATCTATTCTCCTCCATCTACTTGAATACTCGCTTTCATCTGACTCGAATTCTATTTCAAAACACTCACAGTTGTCAAGTGCATATCGACGGGATTTGCCATACTCCTTTTTTTCAAGCCCCAGAGCTTGAAGAAGCATACACTGCCCTATGGCACCATGGCACATGATGAAAGTGACATCTGCGGAGTTTGAAGCAGCATCGGATCTAATCACATCCCAGTTGCTAATAGCTCTCTCGAAGCAATCAAGAACCGGCGCAAATGTCCCGTTTTGAAGTCGAAGTGAACATGGATTTGCTTTGAAGATGTCCCAATTTGTTTTATCTTCAATTATGATATCGTTTCGCAACCTTCCTTGCCATTCTTTTAGTTCAATTTCTTTCAGATTTTCAAGAATGGTTGGCTCCGGCAATCCGGGGATTATCATTAGCAGCACCGCCTCCCGAGATTTCAGCGTAGGTTTGACGACACCGACGCAGCGGAGAGCAAAACGTTCTTGTGATTCTATCCCGCTTTGAAATTATACACACCTAATGCTGTTGCCTGGGATATTCCCTTGTCGGTGAGAACTGAATCGTTTGAGGTGCCTTGGACACGTCTTCCTCGGTTGAAATCTATCGGAAATGTATGTTAGTGCTAAACAATCGTCATACAATAGATCGTCATAGAAATAGTATGGTGTTGTCACAACATAAGGCAGTAACTCACCAGTCTCTCCGTGCCGAGCTATAATGAACCGACGACTCGTATTCTCTATCATGATACAGAAGACGCTCAACCCATACAATTATGTAGCTCATTGGAAGATGTACAAAGCCATCATACCAACACCATGAGCCGGCCATCAGAGATTTCTACACGAATCTATAAGTAGGAATTAGTACTGAAAGTTCCTCCACAGTTCAGAGCAGTATCAACGAAGATCAACGAGCTTTTGGGCCCACTATCTTTTCAAACAGCAAGAGCAGCAGCCAGCAGCAGTATCACCCGAATAAAGACAGTTGTACAACAACCATGGTGGATCCATTGTCAACGGCATTATTGATGACGCTGTCGTTGTTGCTGCTGGCCGCCGTAGCCACAGATGCATTTGTTTCGCCCTCACATCATTATGGTCGGCAACAACTTACAAAATATGTGGTGTCCAATCACAGACGACTTGGCCCCTTCCATATCATTGACAACGCTCATTCACGCCAGATTCTTTACATGACAGAAAATGATAACGAAGAAATCGACGAGACAGGAGCATATGCTGGTACAAGTAGCGACGGCACCATCGAAGAAGAAGAAAGTCCTTCGGAAGTAATTTCCTCCTACAAATCCAAGATAAGCACCCGCCGCACAGGCACGGAAGCTCGACCAGGCTCATCCGCCCAAACTCCAATTGATGTCACCATGAAATTCGGTGGTTCGTCACTAGCCAACGCTGAACGTATCGACCATGTGGCCAATCTCATCAAAGATCGGACAAACCCACCACCTAACGAGGATGGATCACCCTCGGGTGAAAATCCAGTTCGACCACGTGCAGTTATTTGCTCGGCAATGGGCAAAACTACCAACTCACTCTTGGCAGCGGGCGAAATGGCGTTGGAAGGTCGTGTCGACATTGAGGCATTGCGGACATTACATCTGGGTACCTGTCGTAAATTTGATATACCGGAAAGGACACGCAATGATGTCGAAAAATTGCTAGATGAATGCGAAGATATGTTGAATGGAGTACGTCTCATTCAAGAATTGTCACCAAAGTCACTTGATCAGTTGGTGAGTTATGGAGAAAGATGTTCCGTACGAATCATGGCGGCGAGGTTAAATCAGATTGGTGTTCCGGCACAAGCTTTCGATGCTTGGGATGTAGGCGTGTTGACCGATGACACTTATGGAGATGCCAAGTTATTGCCTGGTACGATTGCTTCCATTAAGGAAAGATTTGATGGTAGAGTTGATCCGAATGTTGTGGCCGTCGTCACAGGATTTATTGGTGAGTACTAGAGTTATATGTTTTGATGTTTATGTTGTTCTTGAGCTGTCTTGTGATTTACATTCTTCCCGTCCATGTTGAAATGTAGGCCACAACACAAAAGGAAAGATCACAACTCTTGGTCGTGGTGGTTCGGACTTGACTGCGACAGCCATTGGTGCAGCATTGGAAGTGGACGAAGTGCAAGTATGGAAAGACGTGGATGGAATTCTCACAGCTGATCCACGTCTCGTAAAGAATGCATTGCCAGTTAGCCATGTGTCTTATGAAGAGGCATCAGAACTTGCTTATTTTGGTGCACAAGTACTCCATCCCATTGCAATGCAACCAGCGCTGCATGCGAATATTCCAGTCCGGGTGAAGAATTCTTACAATCCAAGCGCTCCTGGTTCTTTGATTGATAATGTCGGCAATCCTAGTCGAATGGTTACTGCGATTACATGTAAACGGAATATCACTTTGATGGACATTACTTCATTGCAAATGCTCGGTGCTTATGGGTTTTTGGGTGCGGTATTCGCTGACTTTGAGAAGAACAAAGTATCTGTAGATGTGCTCGCCTCATCGGAAGTTTCTATTTCGGTCACACTTGACAAGAAGCAGAAGGAGAATGACATTGAAAAACTGCGTGACGATTTAAGCAATTTTGCGGAAGTAGAGCTCCATCGCGACCGTGCAATTTTAACATTGATCACGGATGTCAGTCGGAGCTCCGATGTGTTGGCCACTGTTTTCGCTACATTCAGTATGCACGGAATTCAAGTAGAGATGATGAGTCAAGGCGCATCAAAAGTGAACATAAGTTTCATTATCAGGGATGATCAGATTGACGACGCAATACTGAAACTTCATGCCTGCCTGTTCGAAGGTAAATGCGATGTTGCCATCATTGAAGATGGACATATTGTTTAAACAATTTATTTATTCTCTCATCAATACTATACACCATAATTACCTCTTAATATCCGAGTGAAACGTCAACTGGATTTAACAAACTGTGTCCAAGCATGAAGCGAGGCAGATTTTCATTAACGAAGAACTCTGTAGCTTCATGCATGAAGGTGGCCGTCCTATCCATGTTGTGTGGCGAAATCAATACCTGATCCAAGTCCCACAGTGCATGGTCGGCGGGAAGAGGCTCAGTTGCGAATACATCCAGAGCAGCCCCACGCAATGTTCCATTTTGAAGTGCCTCAACCAACGCATCTTCATCGACAACAGGCCCCCTTCCAAGATTGATAAACACCTGATTCTTCTTAGAAGCTTTAAATGCATCCGCATTTACCATTCCTCGCGTTTCCACAGTCGATGGGGCCGAACAAACAACGTAATCTGAAACCGACATCAACTTCTGAAGCGCCAATCGCCCTGTACCCAACACTTCATCACAGATTGGATCAAACTCACTTTTCTCTGGATTTCTTCGGAGTGCGATAACTTTCATTCCAAACACACTAGCCAGTTTTGCAGCACTTCTCCCAATGTCACCATAGCCCACAATCCCCATTGTCTTTCCCCTTAACTCTTCAATTTCGAAGTCATCCCATTTTTTTGCCCCCTTGTTCTTGAGCAGCCGAGGAATATCTTTTGCAAAATAACTACATGCCATCATCACATACTCCGCTAAACTTGACGAGAATTGCCCCTTGGCATTAGTCATGACTATCCCCTTCTTGCCCACCCATGGAAGCTCATCAGACTCAAGGAAGTCAATTCCGGCCGAACGCACGTGAATCCACTCGATTGTCGGGAACTTCGCCAACACCAAGGGCAGAATCAACCGAGCGTGTGGACATGATGGACTAACGAACAGCACATTTGGAGATTCGTCTACCAACTTATCTGGGAAGTCCGTAGACTGTGAACCAACATGGAGAAGACGACTTCCGAATGGCAGCTTATCGAGAAGTGGATTGTTTGCGGCATCATCGTCAGCAGAGAGACATAAGATACGAGCCTCTTTTTGAATGCTTTCGGGAGACATGTCTAGCATCATCTGAGCTTGTCCACTTATACTCTCTTCGCGATTCCAAAATTTGTATTGATCTGCTTGAGTGTCCCATGCCTTCTTCAACATCGGAGTAGATGCAGAAGAGATAGATCGTGAATGATAATTGAGGCTACAAGTACGATTAAGACATGAAGACCATGACGAAAGACCTGCAAGAGAGCTTAGTCTAGACAGCTCGCCTGCATGGCGCCCCAAAGCTCTTGATATTATTGCCATTGTTACCAAGAATACGACCAGGGTCGCTGTCTCCAATTATTGTAGTTGGGATGATATATATGATACGTCTACAGTCTAAATGTCACCCTACCAACAACGTTAGCTTGGTTGGCCTCTTCCAACCGAAAATGGTAGAGGATCACCTCAAGGAAGCTCAAGGAGCTCGCTTCAACTTGATATCTTCAATACAGAATTTTGGTGGGAAACCTAGATATTCCGTCTAATCTCCCACAAAATTCTATATAGTCGTTTCAGTGATGGGGCGAGCGACGGCATCTATCTCCACCAAAGCAACCCAGACAATTAAACTATTGTGACGATTTTATCTGGAAAACGCAAGAAGTTGTCCAACAACTACAGCATCTTCAGCCCCTCACTCATTGTTTCAGTGTTGCTTCTCTCCTCCTCCATCTCCATCATCTGTTATGTCACATTAATTGCAATGCATTTATCGCAACAGAAGCAACCTTACGATGGCATCTTTGTCATATCGCTTCAGGGCACGCCAAACGCCGATCCTCACAACGAAGGGCGGCTCGATGACTTCAAGAAGGCCTGGAGGAAGAGCTGCGGTTCAGATCCAGAGATAAATGTTTGCCCCGGCGTTATGGACGACCGTCGTGGGTACGGCCTCACCCGATCGTGGCTCAATTGTTTGCAGATGGCAAGGAATATGAATTTGGAAGTTACCATGATCTTCGAGGATGATGCCCGACTTTTTGACAATGTGTCATCACTGAACTTTTGTGATGCAGAAAAAAGGAAGGGTAAAGTTTTTTCGGATCTACCAGAAGATACTTTCATAGCCTTCTTGGGCGGGCATACATGGACTTATGCAGATCAAGGTGTAAAGAAGAAAGAAAGATTAGGATCACAACACTCCCAATACTTGGAAACATTCTTCTCATTTGGGACATATGGGTTCGCTGTGCCCCGTCGCAGTTTAGACACATTACTCAACACAATCAAGGATGATTTGGCCCATGGCTTTATCGATGAAGACGGAGTGCGCCAAACTGAGTTTTTGTCGCCAGAAAAGAGTTGGTATGGAAAAGCCCGCGAGGTCGGTAAAAAGATGTATGCAATTCATCCATTGGCTGTATGGCACGAGGGCGGATTTTCAAATACCTGGAAAATTGACAGGGAATCGATTACGGGGAGGACGATGATGAGAGCGATAGTGAGGGCGGGATTCGGGGTGTTGCGGCTCGATGAAGCGCTTATTTGCACTAGGATGAGAATATGACAGCGTAGATGTATGGACTAGTAGAATGTTCACGTCATTAGAGCAGTGCGATCTGAGAATGAAAACAGTACATATGGTAATGATAAGTCTAACAATCCATGACGAGTTTCCTAGAGAGATAACTTGCCCTTGGGAGACCCACCAGACGTACGTTAAAATGTGCGTTACATCATTACCTGGTTGCCGTCCTACCATAAACCACACTACACCAAAGACACCCCGATAAACCCTCTCCGAGGTCCAGCCTTTGCGATGTGTCGCATATGTAAAGAGTTCTCCCATCATCAAAGTATCTGCCATTTCAGGTTTTCCCTATACCACAGCCGCCTTACACGCAACAAAGTGGTCACCAGCGCGGCCATCCATCGCATGTATCATACTATCAAAATAATATATAGCGATTGCAACTCAACATCTGGCTGCTACGCAGCGCCAACGTCCATTGGCACTCACACCCCCTGAGATTACATGGATGCTTACATAAGTATACCCTCAGAATCATCAGCAGACTCCTCCTTATTCTTTGCGCTTCCTCCTCTCTTCGTATCTGACGGTGACATGAATATCCTTTGCTTCAGCGGTGTAACATTCGAAAATGTGCTTCTTCCTCCAAAATCATAATTGTCTTTATTAAAAATGCATAAACTGCGTTGCAGTTATTCTCAGGTTGGTTTGGTTCATACATCATACATCACTCACAGATAGCCTCATCAGGTCACCTACGACGTTAAAGATGTCGATACGACCAACAAATACTTGAGCCGTGTAAAAGATGCTTACTATACTATCATGGCCAACTATGATGGGCCACTAGAAGCTGTTGATTTGTCATATTCACAGCGTGAGATACTATATGGCCGTCAACTGAGGAGCTGGCGGCCATCTCAAATGGCCTCATCAGGTCACCGACGACGTTGTAAGCGATGCCGATACGACCAACAAATACTCGAGCCGTGTAAAAGAAGCTTCTATACTATCATGACTAACTATCATGGGTCACTAGAAGCAGTTGATTGTCATATTCACAGCGTGAGATACGATATGGCGTCAACTGAGGAGACTGGCGGCCGTCCCAAATTGGGCCTCATCAGGTCACCTACGACGTTGTAGCGACGCTGATACGACCAAAATAGCTTGAGCCGTGTAAAAGATGCTTCTATACTATCATGGCCAACTATCATGGGCCACTAGAAGCAGTTGATTGTCATATTCACAGCGTGAGATACGATATGGCCGTCAAACTGAGGAGCTGGCGGCCGTCCCAAATTGGGCCTCATCAGGTCACCTACGACGTTTGTAGCGACGCCGATACGTCCAAAAATGAGCTTGGGCCGTGTAAACGATGCTTCTTTACTATCATGGCCTACTATCAAGGGCCACTAGAAGCTGTGGATTGTCCATATTCACAGCGTGAGATACGATATGGCCGTCAACTGAGGAGCTGGCAGCCGTCCCAAATTGGGCCTCTTCAGGTCACCTACGACGTTTGTAGCGACGCCGATACGACCAACAAATACTCGAGCCGTGTAAAAGAAGCGTCTATACTATCATGACTAACTATCATGGGCCACTAGAAGCAGTTGATTGTCATATTCACAGCGTGAGATACGATATGGTGTTAGAGTAGCGCTGGCAGCCGTCCCAAATTGGGGCCTCATCAGGTCCACCTACGACGTTGTAGCGACGCCGATACGACCAACAAATACTCGGCCCGTGTAAAAGATGCTTCTATACTATCATGGCCAACTATCATGGGCCACTAGAAGCTGTTGATTGTCATATTCACAGTGTGAGATACGATATGGCCGTCAACTGAGGAGCTGGTGCGACGTTGTAGCGATGTCGATACGACCAACAAATACTCGAGCCGTATATAAGATGCTTCTTTACTATTATTGCCAACTTTCATGGGCCACTACAAGCTGTTGATTGTCATATTCACAGCGTGAGATACGATATGGTGATTGTTCAGCCATCCCAAATTGGGCCTCATCAGGTCAACTACGACGTTTATCGAGACGCCGATACGTCCAAAATGAGCTTGAGCCGTGTAAAAGATGCTTCTATACTATCATGGCCAACTATCATGGGCCACTAGAAGCAGTTGATTGTCATATTCACAGCGTGAGATACGAAATGGCCGTCAACTGAGGAGCTGGCGGCCGTCCCAAATTGGGCCTCATCAGGTCACCTACGACGTTGTAGCGACGCCGATACGTCCAAAATGAGCTTGGGCCGTGTAAACGATGCTTCTTTACTATCATGGCCTACTATCAAGGGCCACTAGAAGCTGTGGATTGTCATATTCACAGCGTGAGATACGATTGTGGTGATTGTTCAGCCATCCCAAATTGGGCCTCATCAGGTCAACTACGACGTTATCGAGACGCCGATACGACCAACATATACTTGAGCCGTGTAAAAGATGCTTCTATACTATCATGGTCAACTATCATGGGCCACTAGAAGCAGTTGATTGTCATATTCACAGCGTGAGATACGATATGGTGATAGAGTAGCGCTGGCAGCTGGCAGTCGTCCCAAATTGGGCCTCATCAGGTCAACTACGACGTTGTTACGACGCTGATACGTCCAAAATGAGCTTGGGCCGTGTAAACAATGCTTCTTTACTATCATGGCCTACTATCAAGGGCCACTAGAAGCTGTGGATTGTCATATTCACAGCGTGAGATACGATATGGCCGTCAACTGAGGAGCTGGCAGCCGTCCCAAATTGGGCATCATCAGGTCACCGACGACGTTGTAGCGACGCCGATACGACCAACAAATACTCGAGCCGTGTAAAAGAAGTGTCTATACTATCATGGACAACTATCATGGGCCACTAGAAGCAGTTGATTGTCATATTCACAGCGTGAGATACGATATGGTGTTAGAGTAGCGCTGGCAGCCGTCCCAAATTGGGCCTCATCAGGTCACCTACGACGTTAAAGATGTCGATATGACCAAACAAGTACTTGAGCCGTGTAAACAATGCTTCTATACTATCATGGCCAACTATCATGGGCCACTAGAAGCTGTTGATTGTCATATTCACAGTGTGAGATACTATATGGCCGTCAAACTGAGGAGCTGGTGCGACGTTGTAGCGATGTCGATACGACCAACAAATACTCGAGCCGTATATAAGATGCTTCTTTACTATTATTGCCAACTTTCATGGGCCACTACAAGCTGTTGATTGTCATATTCACAGCGTGAGATACGATATGGTGATTGTTCAGCCATCCCAAATTGGGCCTCATCAGGTCAACTACGACGTTATCGAGACGCCGATACGACCAACATATACTTGAGCCGTGTAAAAGATGCTTCTATACTATCATGGCCAACTATCATGGGCCACTAGAAGCTGTGGATTGTCATATTCACAGCGTGAGATACGATATGGTGCTAGAGTAGCGCTGGCAGCTGGCAGTCGTCCCAAATTGGGCCTCATCAGGTCAACTACGACGTTGTAGCGACGCCGATACGACCAACAAATACTCGAGCCGTGTAAAAGAAGCGTCTATACTATCATGACTAACTATCATGGGCCACTAGAAGCAGTTGATTGTCATATTCACAGCGTGAGATACGATATGGTGTTAGAGTAGCGCTGGCAGCCGTCCCAAATTGGGCCTCATCAGGTCACCTACGACGTTGTAGCGACGCCGATACGACCAACAAATACTCGGCCCGTGTAAAAGATGCTTCTATACTATCATGGCCAACTATCATGGGCCACTAGAAGCTGTTGATTGTCATATTCACAGTGTGAGATACGATATGGCCGTCAACTGAGGAGCTGGTGCGACGTTGTAGCGATGTCGATACGACCAACAAATACTCGAGCCGTATATAAGATGCTTCTTTACTATTATTGCCAACTTTCATGGGCCACTACAAGCTGTTGATTGTCATATTCACAGCGTGAGATACGATATGGTGATTGTTGCAGCCATCCCAAATTGGGCCTCATCAGGTCAACTACGACGTTATCGAGACGCCGATACGTCCAAAATGAGCTTGAGCCGTGTAAAAGATGCTTCTATACTATCATGGCCAACTATCATGGGCCACTAGAAGCAGTTGATTGTCATATTCACAGCGTGAGATACGAATATGGCCGTCAACTGAGGAGCTGGCGGCCGTCCCAAATTGGGCCTCATCAGGTCACCTACGACGTTGTAGCGACGCCGATACGTCCAAAATGAGCTTGGGCCGTGTAAACGATGCTTCTTTACTATCATGGCCTACTATCAAGGGCCACTAGAAGCTGTGGATTGTCATATTCACAGCGTGAGATACGATGTGGTGATTGTTCAGCCATCCCAAATTGGGCCTCATCAGGTCAACTACGACGTTATCGAGACGCCGATACGACCAACATATACTTGAGCCGTGTAAAAGATGCTTCTATACTATCATGGTCAACTATCATGGGCCACTAGAAGCAGTTGATTGTCATATTCACAGCGTGAGATACGATATGGTGATAGAGTAGCGCTGGCAGCTGGCAGTCGTCCCAAATTGGGCCTCATCAGGTCAACTACGACGTTGTTACGACGCTGATACGTCCAAAATGAGCTTGGGCCGTGTAAACAATGCTTCTTTACTATCATGGCCTACTATCAAGGGCCACTAGAAGCTGTGGATTGTCATATTCACAGCGTGAGATACGATATGGCCGTCAACTGAGGAGCTGGCAGCCGTCCCAAATTGGGCATCATCAGGTCACCGACGACGTTGTAGCGACGCCGATACGACCAACAAATACTCGAGCCGTGTAAAAGAAGTGTCTATACTATCATGACTAACTATCATGGGCCACTAGAAGCAGTTGATTGTCATATTCACAGCGTGAGATACGATATGGTGTTAGAGTAGCGCTGGCAGCCGTCCCAAATTGGGCCTCATCAGGTCACCTACGACGTTAAAGATGTCGATATGACCAACAAGTACTTGAGCCGTGTAAACAATGCTTCTATACTATCATGGCCAACTATCATGGGCCACTAGAAGCTGTTGATTGTCATATTCACAGTGTGAGATACTATATGGCCGTCAACTGAGGAGCTGGTGCGACGTTGTAGCGATGTCGATACGACCAACAAATACTCGAGCCGTATATAAGATGCTTCTTTACTATTATTGCCAACTTTCATGGGCCACTACAAGCTGTTGATTGTCATATTCACAGCGTGAGATACGATATGGTGATTGTTCAGCCATCCCAAATTGGGCCTCATCAGGTCCAACTACGACGTTATCGAGACGCCGATACGACCAACATATACTTGAGCCGTGTAAAAGATGCTTCTATACTATCATGGCCAACTATCATGGGCCACTAGAAGCTGTGGATTGTCATATTCACAGCGTGAGATACGATATGGTGCTAGAGTAGCGCTGGCAGCTGGCAGTCGTCCCAAATTGGCCTCATCAGGTCAACTACGACGTTGTAGCGACGCCGATACGACCAACAAATACTCGAGCCGTGTAAAAGAAGCGTCTATACTATCATGACTAACTATCATGGGCCACTAGAAGCAGTTGATTGTCCTATTCACCGCGGATGAGAACGAATATGGTTGATTAGAGTAGGCGCTGGGCAGTCCGTCCCACATTGGGTCCTTCATCCGGTCACCTACGACGTTTGTAGCGACGCACGATACGTCCAAAATGAGCTTTGAAGCCGTGTAAAAAGAAGCCTTCTTATACTATCCATGGCCTACTATCATGGGGTCCACTAGAAGCATGGTGATTGTCAATATTCACAGCGTGAGAGTTTTATAACGACATTGGCCGTTCAACTGAGGAGCTTTGCAGCGCGTCCCAAATTTGGGCACTCATCTATGTCACCTACGGACGTTTTGTAGCGACCACCGATACGACCCACTAGAATACTCCGATGCCGTGTAAAAGAAGGAAGCGTCCTATGACTATCATGAACTCTAACTAATCATGGGCCCACTAGAAGCAGTTGAGTGTCCATATTCCCAGCGGGAGGGCGATACGACATGGTGCTAGAGTAAAGGCGCTGGCCGCCGTCCCAAATTGGGGCCTCGTCAGGTCACCACGACG